>PVKA01022890.1:0-36467 GCA_004027165.1 Ctenomys sociabilis | reverse complement strand
TTTTTCCATTTATTTTTATTTTATTGAAATACAAATGTCAATCAGACAGTTTCAAAACACCATAATGCCACTTGAACATATACTCATAAGTGAAATAAACCAGACACATATGTGTAAATATCGTATAGTCTCCCTAGTATAACAAGCGAAAAGCAGAAATACAAAAGGAAATGTACAACAAGTAAAATCAATTGAGTCAGATAAGGCAAAGTGAATGGCATATGCTGCAGGATACTAATCAGCTTTTCTTCACAGAGGAATCTTTATATCTTTATAACATAGATAATCTTTATATACTAACTAGTCTGTAATGAATTTGTCTTGATGCCAAATTATGAAAAGGAAATATGATGTAAGAGATAAAAAGAAGTGTGATTTCTGGTTTTAGTGCTCACATGTAAAAATCTTGATAGCCATTATATTTTCCTTATGACAAGAAAAAGTAGATTAAACATCAACAAATTTTATTTGACTGATTTTATGCATAAAATCTGAAGCTAAACTATCACCCTACAATCTGGAGAGAGGTGAGTAGGGAGAATCACAGCAGGGATTCACTATTTAGAGACAAAGCCACTGATGCTGTAACTAGAGGAAACAATGATTTTAAAGTATTTTTATAAATTACTGGAGGCTTAAGGGTAGATTGACAAAAGAGAGAAATTCCAGAGAGTCCAGTCCGAGGAAGAGTGCTTTGCTCTTCAATGGGTTTTACTTATGTGAATACTATGAGATTTTTACAGTGAAGATTGTAGTTCTATATCTTTTACTGTATTATGTATTGGGCAAGGTAGAGAAAAACAATCATTTTTATCATAGGTCCAAGGTAATCTCCATACCAATGTCAAATATTCTATAGGCAATGTTTTCAAAGTCTTCTCTGGCCTTGAGTAGAGAATGATACACTAATTCAAAATCCCTCTAAATTTTCTTTCTCAGCTAAGAGGCAGGAAATTGAGAAATGCTTTGGAAAGTAACATCACAGGGTAACAGGCCCATTAAATAACTATGACAGAATCATAAGATTATAGAAAGCTTCTCTTCTGTTATTCAGCTTTCCCCTCGGGGAGATGCAATGTATGAAACCCACAGCTTAAAGTAAAAAAAGGTTTAATTTAGCTCAAAGTTTTAGGAAATCTAGTACATAGTCAGAAGTCTCCAAGACATAAGCTTCATGATAGAAGGGCATGATGGAACAAAACTGTGTAGCCAATGGTGGCTTAGAATCAGAGTAAGGGAACAGTGCCAGAGAGGAACAGGAGAAGGGCAGCACATAATATAATCCCAAATGCAGTGTCTCCACAAGCCACTCAGACACCCCCATAAACATGTTTCATTACTCTAATAGGCTTCTTAAAAAATAATTTTGTGATGTTGAAGTATCAGCATTAATGACTAAACTCTCCTATATTTTACCACCAAGCCAAAATGGTTGCAAAGCTCAAGCTCAGGTGAAAATGGGAATTTAGAGATCCCAAAGGACAACAAAGGATAGAGAAACAAGGATATTAAAGGAATGTGAAAGCCCTAGAAGAACCATTAAATACAATCTAACCTCTCATCAAATTAACATAAAAGCTTATACTAAAAGCCAGGAGACAAAATTTTTGGGCCTATTTTCCTGTATGAATTTTCCTTTCAAGAAGCAGGAAAATGATGAAGACAGAAATTTAGCCCTACTTATTTGAAGGATAGGCACAAGAGAATCAAATGAAAGTAAAATACAATATTAATTTTTTATCATTGACAAAATAGATTAAGTTATTCAGTACTAATAACAAGTGCCAAATCTTACCCCACACCACAGGCTGAGCAACCAGCAGAGAAGCACATGGGATTCTTGACAGCTGGTACTGACTCTTCCGTCTGTACAATGTGAAGCACTTGGTAAATGTCAACTGGCCTGGCCAGAGGAACACAGGGTAACTCACTGTAATAAGGGGAAATGCTTTACATGCAAGCCTGTAATTTACAATTTGTTCTGCTATATAAATACGACTTTGCTCATATGGTATAAAGTACAAAATGAGCAGTTACTGAAGTAGGTCAATTTCTAAATTTTCCTTGATGTTATCATTATTGCTAATTGTACTGCTATAGTTAGGACAGCATATCTGCTTTAATCACTTATTCTCCCTGGTGGTAACAATATGGGGAAGCACTGGGATAGTAATTTCACCACAGCCCTACAACTAAAGAAAGAGAATGGTGCCAAATGGAAAATAACATCCCACTCTGAATTAACTGAGAAGGCAGGAAGACAGACAAGAACCAAGAATCTCTGACACATAGGAGATATCCCTAAAGAACAGACTTTTCCTAGAGTGGCCTTGATAGTAGTGATATAGCTACCTACTAAAATCTGATAAGGAGTATCACAGAAATAAAGAATTCTTTCTGAATAGATAATGACAATATGAAAGAGGAAAATACAATCTCAGGACACCAGCCATCTCGAACAAGTCCAGAAGATGTCAACACAGAAGAAACTGGAAGTCATATGCCTGAAATTTCTAAAACTATGGCAACTGAAATAAAGATACAACATAACGATACAACTCCAAATAGGTATGGAGCAAACCAGATGAGAAGTAATCTCTTAGGTAAAAAAAGAAGTGATAACCATAATTAATGAATTGGGGAGCACATCTAAAGAAGACATAGATTTTAAAACAGAGGAGCATAAAAATGATAGAAACTTTCAATGAACAATAAAGGGAAGAATTAAAATGCATGAAACAGAGTCAAAGGCTTATACAGGAAATTGAAAATTTCATTGAAAGCTGGCTAAACCATTGAGTGAAATTGAAGGTAAACATTCAGACCTTAAGGACAGTATTGCTGCTAGTGACCACTGAAGGAAAGATCTATTAAAAATAACAAGGAACCAGGAAATAATAATTCAGCAACAGCAAGATGATAAAAAGAAAAAACAATATAAAACTGATAGATGTCAATGAAAAAGATCTGGTACAAATGATATAAAAAGACTATTTACAAAAGTAATAGCAGAAAATTTCCCAAGCATAGGAAAAGAACCTCACATACATGTAAATGAGGCATATAGAACTTGAATTAGCATTAACCAAAATAATCCTACACTCACATAATAATCGAGAGCTCAGAAATGCAGCACAGGAGCAGCATATTAAAAGCTGGTAGAGAAAGCAAACAGGAAAGGCCATCAGAACCACAGCAGATTTCTCAACACAAACCATCATGCCAAGAGGAGCATGCAGTGAAGTATTTCAGGCTGAGTGTACCCTGAAAACTATCTTGCAAAAGTAATGGAGGGTAAAATACTTCCATGACAAAGAACAAATGAAGAAATTCATGACTTTCAAACCAACTATAGAAAGACTAATAAAAGATACTGTAGAAAGAGATAAAAATGGTCACTATTACAAGAGAAAGAAGAGAAATAAACCACCAAAGAAGACTGCAAATAAATACTGGAGAAAGTAAGGAAGCAACAGCAGGAAAATAACATGACAAAGACCATCCTATACATATCAATTACAGCCATCGATGTAAATGGCTTCAGTGAACCAATTAAGAGAAATAGACTGGCAAAGTGGAACAAGAAACAAAATAAAATCTAACAGTATACTGTACACAAGAAATGCATTTAACTAAAAAAGAAATTCATAAATTGAAAAAAAATCAAAGATGGCCAAAAATAATCCATACACTAAGAACCCAGGAAAAATGAGGTGTAGCTATTTCTGGTTGATGGCAAAGTGAATTTCAAACTAGGAATTATCAAAAGAGATAAAGAAAGTTACTAGATATTCGTTAGGGAAAACTTTAAGAAAAAGAAATATAATCATCAATACAAATGTACCAAGTACAGGAGCACCCAACTATATATGACAAATTTTAATGGACATGAAAAGTCTAATAACCAATAACACAATTTTAATGGGGGATCCTGACACCTCATTGTCACAAATAGAAAAACTAGACAAAAATTTAGCAAAGAGGTAGCAGAACTTAACCAAACCTTTGAACATGTGGACTAAGTAGACATTTATAGTGTTGTAATGAACAATATCTGAATATAAATTCTTTTAAACTGCACACAGGATGCTCTCTAAAATGGATCACATACTAGTCAATAGACCATGCTTAAGTAAATGCAAAGGAATTGAAATTATCCCATGCGTATTATCTGACTACAGTGCAATGAAATTGGAAATTAATGACAGAAGAAACTACAAAACCCCATAAACACCTGGAAATTAAATAACATACTCCTGACCAATCAGTGGGTGATAAGATGAAATTAAGGAAATTAAACAATATCTACAATCAAGAGAGAAAAAACATAACTTACTGAAATTTGTAGAATGCAGTGAAGGCAGTTCTCAGAGAGAAATTTATACTGGTGAACAGTCACATTAGGAAAATAAGAGAACAAATAAATAGCCAAATGTCTAGAAAAAGAATAACAAGTCAAGCCCTAAACTCAAAAAAAGGCAGGGCATTATAAAGATTAAAGCAGAAATTAATGAAATTGAGACTAACAAAACAACAAAAATAAAGAAATGCGTAATTTTTTTTTAACATTCTATAAGGATTTAAATTTTAGAATATCCATCATTGTTGGAAAATAACAGTTCTATTTCATGTCTTAAGGTATGTGACATTCAGACAGATAGTGATGTTAAGCTTAACTGCCTTTGCTACAGGATAATAGTATCATTAAGCTTCTCTTCTAGATGTTTAACAACTAATATTAGATAGATAGATGGGCTAAAAAGATAGCCAATATTTTGGCCATAGCCCTTCTAGATATGTGAGGACTCAGGACATAAGACAACCTCTGCTGTGACATCCTGTAACTGAGTGGTGTCCCAAATTGTCTGATCAAGGAGATTATGGGGCCACAGAGGAAAGTGATCAATGATGTATAGTGTGTCTAAAAGAGTCACTTAGAGAGAAAAATTCTCTCAGGATTTCACAGAGAGCAAATTGGTCAAGCAATAGCTGTGACTCATCCAGATGGCTGACTCTGACAAAAGATCCACAGGGTGCTTTACATGGTATAGGGTAAATTCTGAGGGGATTTGACTGACCTTATCAGATAGTAAAAGTTACATTTTTAGTTATATAGGTCCTGCTTTCACTTGATTTTAACCATCCAGGAGAAAAGTGTAGCCACAGGAATAAACAGTAAAGCTATATTAATATGCTAATCTGTAAAAGGCTCAAGTCAACAACTTTGGACAATTGCCAGTTGCACTGATAACTCACTAGTATTGTAGACTATTAGACTACATTGGGTTGTTTTGCTGAATTCAAGTACCTACAGTCTTTGGTCTGGCATCAAGTACGAAAAGGTCCTTTAAAGACTTCTCCAAATACAGCTTCTAGAAGTGCAATGGAACATCCATCTCTGAAAAGAGAAAACAAAAAAGGGGGATATAAATAAAGGACCATTTTGTTGTGAAAAAATATCAAGACTGAAAATATAAAAATTCTAAACAACCCAGTATCAAATAATGAAATGAAAAATTTAATAAAAAATTTACCAACAAAGAAAAGTTTAGATCCTGATGGATTTACAGCTGAATTCTATAAGAAATTTAGACAATATTTTCATGCCAATATTCCTCAAACTCTTCAATGATATTGAAAAAAAAATAAAAAGAAAATTTCCCTAATTTCTCGAGGCAAGGATTATACTGATACCAAAACCAGAAAAAGGCCTAACCAAAAACGTAATTGCAGGCCAATCTCCCTAATGAATATAGATGCAAAAATCATCAACAAAGTATAGGAAATCAGAGCACAGCAAAGCATCAAAGAGATTAGATAGCATGACCAGGTGGGATTCATCCCAGGAATGTATATATAAATTTATAAATGTAAAATCCTATATTAATAGAACCAAAATAAAAATCATATGTTCACCTCAATAGATGCAGAAAAGTTTTTGAAAATGTTCAGCTGTTCAGCACTAGTTAATGATAAAAAATTGTACAAAAATTGGAATAGTCTTTATTTTTTTAATTAAAAAAATTTTTTTTTGGCAGAACCAGGGATTGAACTCAGACCCTTGTGCTTGCCAGGGAAGTGCTTATTGCACTGAGCCATTTCCCCGGCCTCTAAAATGATACTTTTTTTTTTTTTTGGTGGAATCAGGGATTAAACTCAGGCCCTTGCGCTTGCCAGGCAAGCACTTATTCTACTAATCCATCTCCTCAGCCTCCTTTAGATAGTCTTTAAAAGTGATCTATGACAAACCAACAACCAACATCTTATTAAATGGACAAAAACTGGAAGTTTTTATTCTAAATTCAGGTACAAGAAAAGGATGTCCACTATTACCACTCCTATTCATATAGTTCTAGAAATACTAGGCAGAGAAATAAGAAAAGAAGGCAAATAAAAGGAATACAAAAATTAGTGGAAAAGTTACATTATAACTATTTGCAGATGACATGATACTTGACATAGAAAAACAAAAAACCCCATGAAGATACTTCTAGAATTAATAAACTAATTCAGTAGAATACTAGAGTACAAAGAGAACACCCAAAATTCAATAGCATTCCTGCATACAAATAACAAACTCACAAATAGAGAATTTAAGGAAGACATACCCTTCACAATGGCATAAAAATAAAGAAATAACTTAGAAATAAATCTAACAAAGAAAGTAAAAGATCTACACAGTGAAATTGCAATAGTCTGATAAAAGAGATTAAAGAGGATTTCATAAAATGGAAAACTATTCCTTGCTCCTGGAGAAGAAGAACCAATATTGTGAAAATGTCCACATTCCCCAAACTGTTGTACAGATTTAATTCAACCCCAGTCAAACCAACATTATTATACCTCACAGATCAAGAGAAAACATTCCTAAAATTCACTTGGAGCCAAGGAGACCTAGAATGGCGTAAAAAATCCTGGTGAATGAATGCAAGGCAGGATCCATCATAATCCCTATCTCAAAATTATAATTAAAGCTACTATGATAAGATCAGCATTGTACTTGCAAAAACCAAACAAAGAAATAGAGTTCTGATGATCAATGGAAAAGATTAGAAGATGCAGACACAATTATAAACACACTCAGCCACCTTACATTCGGCAATGGGGCCAAACATGTTTACTGGAAGAAAGATAGCCTCTTTAATAAATGGTCCTGGAAAAGTGGCTTTCCACATGCAGACCTAAGATTAGATCCATATCTGTCATCATGCACTATACTGAAGTCAAAATGGATCAAAGATTTAAGTATTACAACAGAAACAATAAATCTACTGGAGGAGAAAGCAGGAAGATTTTTTAAAGACATAGGGATAGGTGAGAGTTGTTGAACAAAAACCAAATTGTATAGGAAATATTTCAAAGAATGAACAACTAGTATCTCATCTTATTGAAAAGTTATGCACATCAAAAGAAATTACCAACAAAGTGAAAAGAAAGTACAAATATTAGGACAAAAAGCTTAGCTAACAATCTCTCAGACAAAGAACTTCTATATAGAATATTTAAAGAATTAAAAAACTAGATACCCCAAATTCAAAGATCCAATCCAAAACTGAGCATGTGAGATGAATATATACTCTTAGATGAAAAAATACAAATGAAAAATAAATGTATAAAAAATGTTCAGGCCAGCCAGATAGCTTAGCAGATTAACGCACTTGCTTATACTGTGCACAGACTAAGGTTCTATCCCTGGTATGAGGTGCTGTCCCTGCCCCTGGGGTGTGCTGAGATTGAGATTGAGACTGTTTGTGGTGGCATGCACCTGTAGTCCCAGTGTTTGGGAGGCTGAAAACAGGAGGATCACTACGAGTCCCATCTGTGTAGTGAGACCCATCTGTTTAGTGAGACCCTTGTACTAAAAAAAAAAAAAAAAAGTTCAACAGCATTGACAGTTTAAGAAATGCAAATTAAAATAACACTGAGATTTCATCTCACCCCAGAAAAAATGACTATCATCAATAAATTAACTACAGTTAACAGCAGAGGCAGGGTTCATTAGTGGGTTGAAATGACCTGAGGTCCTGCCATGGAAGAATAAGATTAATAATACCAAGTTTGGGGCTGGGGAGATAGCTCAATAGAGTAAAAACTTGCCTGGCAAGTGCAAGGGGCTGAGTTCAATCCTCGGTTCTGCCAAATAAGTAAGCAAGTAAGTAAGTAAGTAAATAAATAAATAAAGTAACACCAAGATTTTTTTGCTCTGGTTGGTCCCGTTCATTTTGCTTTGCCCTCACAGATCATCGACTATGGAAAAATGGGAGTCACTAATGAGCGAGCCATGTGCATGGCTGACTTCTGGATTTTTTAAAAAAATTTTTATCCCAAAGCTGTTTAAAGTACTGGCCCCTTGGTTCTAAGGTCAGAGTAGGGGCTACACCAGGATGGTGCAGATCCCAAATTGGAACAAGCTGGATCGGGCAAAGATGGCAGTGATCGAATATAAAGGGAATTGACTCCCACTTCTGCCTCTACCTCGAAGGGACAGTGGCCTTACACTTCTAAACCAGCTGCTGCAGGGGCTTCGGCAGGACCTCCAAAAGAACCAAGAAGCGTCTAAAGCTCCTGCATAGAGCAGACACCAAGGATTTAGCTGGACTCGAGTCTGGCTCTTTCCTGGCCTTCGGAATTCTTACCATGTGTAAGGAGAACTGGAGCTAAAGTTGTGAAATGGACAGTCATGGGGGGACCCCTTGGTCTGGCGACCCAAATGGACATCTATTTGTCCCAAAGTTAAATTCCATTCTATGAATAGAAAAAAAAAAAAAAAAAAAAAAAGAAATTAACTAGAAGGGCTGGCCAAATAGCTCAGTAGATTAAGGTGTCTGCAAGTAGGCACAGGGCCAGGAGTTTGATCCCGAGGCCTGCCATGCTGGCTCTGCATGCTGAGACAGCAATTGAGACTGGGCATAGCACGCCTGTAATCCCAGCTCTTGGAAGGCTGAAAACAGGCAGATGAGTCTAATCTAGAAGTGAGACCCTGAACACCCTGTAGACCCTTCCCTAAAATACAAAATAAAAAAAAAAAAGAAAGAAGGAAATTAACTAAGAACAAATTCTGGAGGGGATGTAGGGGAAAAGCAGCCCTTCTCCACTCGTGGTGGGAGTGTAGACTGGTGTAACGACTGTGGAAGTAGGTGTAGGGACTCTTCAGGAAACTGGGATTAGAAGTCTCATTGGACCTAGGTATTGTCCTTCTTGGTATGTGTCCAGAAGAATTGAAAACATCATACCACAGTGATGTTTGTGCACCAGTGTTTATAGTAGCACTGAATCCTAGCCACCAGACTACCAGAGAACTTAATTAATAGTGTTTAGATAAGATATCATGTCTGCATATTATATTCTGAATAACTACTATGAAGATAATAATATGCAATGTATTAATTATTGTAATTGTCCTACTAACATGTTTTGAAAATTTCTCATTGCTATTTCTTTTTTAATAAAATATATATATATATATATATATATATATATATATATATATATATATAATAGCTCAATTTGTCATAGCTAAATCTTGGAAACAACTCAAATGCCTGTCAAATGAAGAACGCATAAAAAGTGATGTTTTTGTACAATGGGGTATTACTCAGCTCTAAAGATAAACTTGAGGCCTTTATAGGTAGAGTGGTCCCTCACTTATAACAGAGGCTACATTACAGACACCCCTGTGATAAGTGAAAATCAGCAAAGAAGTGATGTTATATTTATTTTAGTATTTATTTTTAAGTCTTTATAAACCCTTCCCATATTCTCAGAAGCCTTTCCTACACTTTAAAAACACTCCTAATGTCCTTAGCCATTTTCTAAACTTGTAAAGCTGTGTAAATTTATCAACATATATCTACTGTATGGTACTGCAAAATACTCTGCTATAGAAAAATATCTGTGATAAATAATTTATATTAGTAATTTTTGTAAACCATGAAACAGTGAGTCCATGATGGCCAAATGCAAAATAGTGAGGGACTGCTGTGAAAGCACCTAGAGACTGTATTCATAAGTGGAATAAATCAGATCTGTAAGTGTTAACATTGTATTGTCTCTCTAGTCTAAGAAATTGAAAGTGTAAGTAAATTCTGGAAGGTACAATAGATACTGTGAAAGGGAAATAAACTGCTCAAAAGGAAGGAACAATTGTGTTTAAGGAAAGCAGCAAAGAGAGAAAAAAATGAAGGGCAAAATGTGTGCATGTATACATGGGATAGTTATGAGGATTGTACTAATTATTATTGGGTCTTTTTGAAGGGAGCAGTTAATGGTCAAAATTTTTATTTTGGCCGGTTTTACATGTTTATATCTATTAGTCCGAAAAAGTACTTTGATGAAAACTATGTGCCATATTCTACCATTGCTAAATTCCTACCATTCTGTTCTCTCTCTCTCTCTCTTTTTTTTTTTTTTTTTTTTTTTTTTTTTGTTGTTTTTTTTTTTTTTTTTTTTTTTTTTTTTTTTTTTTTTTTTTTTTTATTTTTTTTTTTTTTTTTTTTTTTTTTTTTTTTTTTTTTTTTTTTTTTTTTTTGGTGAAATTTTGTATTGTTTTTAATGTCCTATGTATTTTTAAATCCTCTTTAAAATGAAAAATAAATACTACCCAATTAAATAATTGTAGATTTCTAGCTTGTTTATGGCATCTGTGTGCCTCAGTTTAGTCTTGGACATACTCCATGTGAATTTGGCTTACATTGGTAGCCCTTGTCCACTGTTTGCTAGGGTTTAAAATGCAAAGGATGAAAAAATAAAAGAAAAAGAAAACTGCCAAGGTGGTAGCGCAGTGGCACAGTGTCTGCATGGCTAACAGAAGACTCGGAATTTGATTCATTGTACAAAAAAATAATAACAACTAACAGTGAATTGGATAATTATAGGAAACAAATGAGAACTATATGATAAAAGATTAAAGGTGGACTTGAAAATATCCCATTGCAAGGTACTTGTATCATTCTTGAGGGAGGATAGTGTAATTTGAAAATGAACTTAAGTTGTAGTGAATGTATACGTAAAACTAGAGAAATCTCTAATATTTTAAAAGAAGAACAAAAGATATGGTAATAGAAGAGAGAAAATGGAATCACACAAAGTGTTAACTAAAATTAGAGAAGATTACAAAAAGAGTATAAGATTAAATGGAAAAGAACAAAAAGAAAATAGCTACCTATCATACAACTACATCAATATTAATATTACTTCAATGGTAAATTATCTAAATACTCCAATTATAAAGAAGACACTATTAAGAGTTAATGGGATAGCAAGACCCAACTATATGTTGCCTGTAGGAAATCTCCTTAAAATAAAAAGGGCTCAAAAGTGAGAGTGTAGAGGAAGACATATCATAGTAACATTGAGCAATAAAAGCTAGAGATGCGATGTAACTTAAGATAGAAACAGCATGAAGAAAAGGAGATTCTTCATGAACAAAGAAGGAAAATACATTCCATATCATAGATCCTACAGCCAGAAAGTCAGTAAGATTAAAATTAAATCAAATAGCAAAAGATATGCTTCTCTTCCCCTTCCTCCGTCTCTCTCTGTCTCTCCAGGAATTGAATTGAGCTCCTTGCACTTGCCAGGAAGGCACTTGTGCCACTGAGCTATACACCAGGCCCAAGACATGCTTTTCTCAAGGTTGCATGTGACGTTCATTAAGACAGATCTGAACTGTAAAATACATGTTAGCAAATTTGAATGACTTGAATCATATATTATGTATTTTGTGTTACATGGAATAAAATTAGAAGTTAGTATCAGAAAGATAATTGAAAAATCCTACAGTATTTGGAGATTAAAGAAAATGGGTATGATGACTGCATAAGTCAAATGAGTAGTCCTGAGAAGGATGGACTAAAAGAAAATAAAAATACAATTTATATTTATCAAATGTAATGAAAGCGGTGTTTAGAGGGACATTTACAGCATTAAATGTAATATACTATCAGAGAAGAGAAATCCAAAATAAATGCCCAACCACAGTGACTGTAATATTGTTCATAAGTACCAATGAGAATCATCCTATTTCACAGGAAACATTCAGCAGAGTCAAATACACTACCTAACAGCAGCAAGTGTGTGTTAAGAGCTATGATATGCCAGTTACATTAAGTGCTGTTTATGCACACCGCTCACTGAAGTCTGAGAGGTAGGAAGATCATTTCCACTTTTCGGGTGAAGTTTCTGTGATTCAAGAAATAGCACAACTTGCCCCCAAACACAAACCTATTAAGTGAAAAATTTCAGGTGGCAGATTCATGTTCTTGGACTTTATATAACCTCAGATTGAGTAGCACCCTACTAGGATTAAAAAATACAAATGGGAAATCCAGACATAGTCTTATGACATAAGCACCTTGTCTTTCATTTACAGGCACACACATTTGGAGACTCTTGTATAAATAATGTTAAAAAATTGGAGGAATTTATGTTGTATTTATAAACAAGGTTCACTTAGAAAAAATTCTCCCTTAGCAATTGCCTTTGTGGTTAGCAGTTTTGTTTTATTAACCTTGCACTTGCTCGTAGGTGCCTATTTTAGGTTCAGATTGATCTCAAACTGAAGGCAAAAGTAATTCTTTTTTATGTCTCAAAACAGTTTTTGTAAAGCTATTCCTGAAGATTCTCTCAGTAGTTCTACTGAAGAATAAACATGGTACCATTGCACAACATTTTATCTTCGAAGAAAGTGCTGAGGTCAGAAGCACAGCACTAATATACTTGTGAAATATTTTCATAAAAATAATTAAAAAAGGAAAAAAGTGGGTCTTGTTATCTCATCAACTCTAACAATAGCTTTCTTGTAATTGGTACAATTAGATAACTCACTGTGGTAGTTGATAGATTGTGGTAACTTCAGATGTTCGAAGCTTGGTTGGATGGGCTGTGTGATTCCACACCCTGGGTCCACACCCTGGGGCCTGTGCTGTGGAGGGCCCGCCCTAGCTTGACTCAGTACCAAAAGGGTATGTAAAGGTGTTGAGGGGGCTTCTGTGCATCCCACTCCTTTGGAGGAGCTTGATCTTCGCAGCTGTGCCACTTCAGAGGGGTTCTGAGCTTTGTGGTGTGAGCTTTGTGGTGCAGTGTTTACACTCAGCGTGGAAGGGAGAGGGTTGGTGGATGTCACAACTGCTGCTCCTTCCTCTGCTTTTCCCTGTTTTCTGCTGGCATGAACTGCTACTCTCTGCCATGTGCCACTCTTCCTGGGAGCCAGCCAAGTATAGACAGAGATCTCCAAAAACTGTAAGCTAAATAAACCTTTTCTTCCTTAATTTTGGGTGTTGGATATTTTTTCCCAGCAATGAGTAAGAAGGAACTGAGATACTTACCATTTAAGTAATATTGATGTAGTTCTATGATAGCTACCATATTTGTAGTTATTTACTTTTTGTCGCAACTTTCATTGACTGCTATTGAGTTACTCAAGATACTTACATCTCTTTCATTCAGTTTTGCTAATTCATATGTATCTAAGAATCTGTCCATTTTTTCTGTGTTTTCTATCCTATGGGAATGATTTTTAATGTGGATATTCATACTTTTCTGAATTTCTTCAGGATCTGTAGTAATTTCACCCTTTTCATTCCTTTTTGTGTGTTATTTCATTTTTTAATTACAATTGCCTCAGTATTTATTAATTTTATTTATCCTTTTGAGGAACTAACTTCAATTCATTAATTTTTTATATAGTTTTCTTAGTCTCCTTTGAATTAATTTCTTCTCTGATCTTTACAATTTCCTCCTTTCTTTGGGTTTTGGGCTTGACTTGCTCTTGTTCTAGAAACTTGAGGTATAGCATAAGGTTGTTTATTTGTACTCATTCTGTTCTCTACATGAGAATTCAGTACTATAAATTTTCCACCGAGGACTGCTTTCATTGCATCCTATATGTTCTGGTAAGTTGTATCTGCATTTTTGCTTGATTTTTAAATATTTTTAAATTTCTTTTTCAATTTCTTCTGTGACCTATTGTTGTTCAGGAGGGTTTGTATTTAATTTCCAGGTGTTTATGAAGTTTTTGTGATTTTTTTTGTCAATAATTCCAGCTTCATTGCACTATGCTCAGAGAATAGGCATGGAATTATTTCAATTTGCTTTCATTTACTTAAGCATATTTTATGTGTTAGTACATCGTATATTTTAGAGAATTTCCCATGTGAAGCTGAACTCAGTTGTGCCCCAAATTTTCTGATCAAGGAGATTATGGAGACACAGAGGAATATGTGTATCAATGATGTAGAGCATGCCTAAGGAGAGTCACATGGAGAGAAAACTTTCTCACAGGCTTTCATAGAGAGCAAATTGGTCAAGGAATGGCTATAACTCATCTGCATGACTGACTGACAAAGGATCTACAAAATGCAGTACAGGGTTACATGATAAACCCTGAGGGGACTTGACTGACCTTAGCAGATACAAAAGTTACATTTCTTATTACATAGGTCTTGCTTCATCTTGGTCTTAACCATTCAGCAGAAAAGTATAAAAATGAGGTATATAAAGTAAAGCCATATTAATATGCTGAGCTGTAAAGGACTGTAGTCAACAATTTCTGTGGATGACTCACTACTGTTGTGGACTGCTGGACTGTGTTGGAGTGTAGTGTTGAATTCAAGCACCTACAATAATTAAGTTTTGATGTTTTTTGGTGGAATACTTTGTAAAGGTTTACTAAGTGTGGACTTGTGAACATTTGTTCACAAGTTTGGTTTTGTTACATTATTTTTTGTCTAGTAAATCTCTGCCTTTGTGGAGTGTTAAGTTCCCTCATTATAATTGCGTTAATCTTTATTTGACTTCTTTTACGTCTACTAATATCTGTCTTCCATAGATGCATGTTCTCATATATGGTGCATATATGTTTATGATTGTTATCTCTTTGCCTTGCAATTTTCCCTTAAGAAATAAGCAGTGAACTTCTTTATCTCTGTGGATCCATCTTAGTTTTAAGTTTATGTTATCTATAAATCGAATGGCTACCCCTGATGTTTTTCTGGGTTCTTGTCACATGGCATATTGTTTTCCATCTTTGGCATTCAGTCTATTATTTCTTTCTATGTCATACATTTTTCTTGTATTCAGCATACTGTTGGATTTTTCTTGGTCCACACTGCCAGTCTATTTCTTTTGATTGGTGAATTGAGTCCATTTACAATAATGGTTATAACAGGTATTGGATTATCTTTGTCATCTTGTTTTCCTGTAGTTGGTTTCCTATTTTACCCCTCCATTTAATTGCTTGCCCTGTTTTCTTGTTCCTTTGTATTGTTGTTCTTGCAATTGTGGGCATTTTCATATTTGTCTACAGTATCTTTCAGTACTCTGTGTAAGATGGGCTTGGTATCAAGAATTTCTTCTGTTGTTCTTTGCCATGGAAACATCTTCTCCACTAATTTTGAAAGATAGTTTGCAGAGTACATTGATCCATGTTACAAGTAGTTTTCTTTTAGTATCTGAAATACTTCACTGCATGCTTTTCTGGACGTGATGGTTTGTGTTGAGAAATCTGCTGTAGTTTTGGTGGACTTTCCTTTATAGGCGATCTGCTTCTTTTCTCTAACAGCTTTTGTTACTCTTTACTTGTGCTGAATTTCTGATTATTATATTTCTGGGAGTAGATTTATTTTGGTTAGGGCTAATTGGTGCAACACATGCCTCATTTATCTCTATGTCTAAGTCTTTTCTCAGGCTTAGGATACTTTCTGATATTACATAGTCTTTCTATGTGATTTGTGTTTATGCCTGCCTTTTCATTGGCACCTATCAGTCTTATATTGTTTTTCTTTTTGTCATCTTGTTGTTGAATATTTATTTCCTGGATCCTTATATTATATTATATTTTTTATTTTTTATATTTTAAAGAGATCTTTCCTTTAAAGGTTGTTAGCTGCAATGTTATCTTTAAGATCTGAAAGTTTATCTGCAGTTTTCATTAAATAGATTTACCAGCATGTAATGAATTTTTAATGTGACTATCTTTTTAAATATGTTTCATGCATTTGAATTCTTTTCTATATTGATCACTTATAGTTTCCATCGTTTGTCTATGCTCCTTCATTCATTCATTCATTCATTTATTTATTTATTTATTTATTTATTTATTTATTTATTTATTTATTTATTTTTGCGGAACTGGGGATTGAACTCAGGCCCTTGAGCTTGCCAGGGAAGCACTTATTCCACTGAGCCATCTCCCCAGCCCCTAACTCCTTCATTTATTGATGTGTTCTTAAAATATGCTCAGCTGTTCTTTTATTATGGTTATCATTTCTTTTTTTACCTGAGAGATTATTTCTGATCTGACTTATTATATGGCCTGATATAGTTTTGTTTTGTTTTTGCTTTACTTTTTTCCTTTCTTTATTTTTTTTCTTATTTGCTTCTTTCTTTACTTCAGGATGGCAGAGTAATAGTGAGTGGGGTTTCTTCCCTCTTGCATGTCTCACTGATGTTGCTGAAGCTTGATGTCACTCCTGTAGTGGTGGAAGGATGGAGTTTCTATCCTTCTGAGCGACGTGCTGAAGTTCCCAAGTCTCACTGAGACTCACTGTTGCTCCTGAAATGACTGGAGCATTTCTTTCTGTGGACAAATTTAAGTTGAATTTCTTATAACTTCATTATTGTTTTTTACTTCAAATGAATGTTAAATGTTTATCTCTGGTAATCTGCACACCTAGTTTGAAGACAGCGTGATATAATACAGCAACCATTGTTGAATTCCTATTACTTGTTTAGTGAAATCTCATAATGTTTCTAATTTTTTTTCTATCACTTGGTATTCTTATAAAAGAAAATATAATTATATTAATAGCTACTAGAACAAAATGTGAATTACCTAAGGTTTCTTTTGTGGCAAGCCCTACAGAAAATACTTCACATTCATTATTTACTTAATATTTTTTTACTGCTCATTTCTATGACATAAATGAGGAGAGCCAGGTTTAAGTAGGTGAGACAAATTATCTCAGCTCACTGTGCATACCAATTAGGTTTTATTCTGTAACAACAACAAAAAAACCCTCATAATTTTAGCTTATCCAACTGAGGAATGAATAAAGAAGATGTAGTATTTTTACACAATGGAGTATTATTCAGCCAAAAACCAGGATAAATTTGAATTTTTTGTCAGTAAATGGATGCAACTAGAGACCATATTCTTTAGTGAAATAAATGAGACCTGCATGTACAAACACTGTATTGTCTCCGTAGTGTGAGATCCTAAAGAGAAAATGGAATCTGAAGGGTAAACTAGATACTGGGAAAAGGGAATGAAATGATTCAAAAGGAAAGAGTTACTGTGTTGAGGAGAGTGACAGGAGAGGGAGTGGGGGACAGAGATATATCCATGCATATAAGCAGGATGGTTTGGATAATAGTACTATGGATTTCTGCTGGTTTATGGAAAGGAAAAGATAATGATTTGTTTTGTCTCTGTTTTTCAATTGTTGGTACTTTTTCTATTCTTAATTTCTCATATATTTCTTCTCTCAATTTTGCATGCATGCACATGGTAATATGAATTAATGGTTGGAAGACAATACTATGCTTTGCAACAAATACTGTGAAATTCATATTATTTTGTTAAATGAAATTGTGTATCACTTGTAATTTTTTGTTTTAATACTTTTTTGTAATCACTTTAAAAATAAAAAAATTAAAAATGGGCTTAGAACAACATTTATTCAGTATAGAAATGTGTGATTATGTGCACCCATGTTTATAACAGTGCAATTTGTCACAGATAAATCTTGTGAGCAACTTAGATGCATGTCAACAGAGAAATGAATAAAAAATGTGATATTTTTGTACAAAAATTATTAGGGAGCTATTGAAGAAGATAAACTCAAGGCTTTTGTAGGTAAATGGGTACAATTAGAGATCCTATTGTTAAGTGAAATGAATCAGATCTATATGTCCAAACATTGTATTGTTTCTCTAGTGTAATAATCTGAAAGAGTAAATAAAATATGAAAGGTACAATAGATACTGTGAAAGAAAAAAGTTCAATGGGAAGGAAAAATTGGGATGGGGAAAAAGACAAAAGAAAGAAGGGAAAAGATATATTTATATTCATATACAGGATAACTTGGATAATTTTACTGCTGATTTCTGCTATTCTATTGAAAGGAACAGTTAATACTATTTTTCTTCTTTTTACTTTCTTAGAACTTTTTTTAAATATCAGTTTTGCATGTTGATATCTAGTAATTTAAACAAACTAACTTGATAACATTGTTATACAACAACAATTGTTTTTTTTTTTTTTTTGGTGGAACTGGGCATTGAACTTAGGCCCTTGTGCTTGCTAGGGAAGCACTTATTCCACTGAGCCATCTCCCGGCCCTACAATTATTGAATTACTATTAGTTTGTTTAGTAAAATTCTGCATTGTTTCTAATAACTTTTCCTGCTATTTTGTATTCTTTTTTAAAAATAATGTTAAAATTAACAAAAAAAAGACATGTGGTTCCTGGAATAGATTCAGCGGGGCACTTCCATTGCCAGGCTTGCTGGGTTCACTGACCATACTGCGGATCATGCACTCGATCTCACATTGTTATTCTTCCAATAGGATGGCTCAGGTTTGTTCACACGTGTGTCTCAAGTTTATAAGTATGCAAAGGAATCTCAATCATTAATGAATGATCAAGTCTTATCAAGTTTCTTCTTTCACAAAGCAAATAGCATAGTAAGCAGAGTCTACTTCTTCAATGCAGAAATTACAAAATAACATAGGAAGGAGAGCAGATGGATTTTTGGCTGCTTTGTGGAATTTGCTACAATACTTATGTGTCATGGCTTTGCTTTGGACACTGATTCTAAATGTTCTTAAAGATTTATTCATTCATTTTTTAAATTGAAGAACAAATAGCAATGAGACAGTTTAAAGACAAATTAACTGTACAGATTTGATAAATTAATACATTCAAAGTGTTTTTGTAATGTTTTGGTATCGTACAAGGTGCATACATGATATTATACTTACATAATTATAACAGATGTCTCTAATCAATGAATTAAGAGTGTAACTATCTACTTATTTTACTTTTTTATTGCTGAATTGTATCACAGATTCATTAATTAACACTTTCTACATTGATATCTTCCTAGTGGTTGTCCATAGTGCTAGAAGCCGACATAATATCTTGTCCAACGACTATTAGCACAAATTTTGCTTCTCATAGAATTATGCAGAAGCACAGCATATTTATCCTAACTGTACTGTTTATACACACACATCATGACTCGCCTTTGTATACCTATTTTTTTTGTCTAGACCTCACAAAGATGAGCACTCCATTGTCATAAACCAATTTAGGTGCCTGAACTCAGCAACACAATCCAACACAGTCCAGCATTCCACAATAATAGTGAGTTATCTGAAGAAGTTGTTGACTGTAGACATTTACAGCTCAACTTATAATTATGGCCCCACATTATATACCTCATTTTTATACTTATCTTTACACTTATCTGCTGGATGGTTAAGACCTAGATAGACAAAGCCCTATATACCACAAGATGTAGCTTTTGTTTCTGTTGAGGTAGTGAAGTCCCCTCAGGGTTTTCTTGTAATCCTGTACCTTACTCTGTAGATCCTTTGTCTGTGTCATATGTGGATGAGTCATGGCCAATGCTTCACCAGTTTGCTCTCTGTAAGAGCCTGAAAGAAAGTTTTCTCTCCATGTGACTCTCCCCAGGTACACTATACATCATCACTCTCTTTCCGCTGTGGCTCCATAATCTCCTCGATCAGAAAATTTGGGACACAACTTAGCTTCATGACGTGACAGTACAGGTTCTCCTATGCCCTGTGTTTTTGCTGACCTTGAAAGGCTAGGACCAAAATGTTGGCCGGTCTTGAGGCTCTTCAAATTCTCCAAATTTGATCTGTGAACTTAGGTTGTTAACCATCCAGAAGAAAAGCTAATTAGTACCCTGCAGCATATGCTGTTCAGTCTGTCCTAACTATCTGACTCAATTCTTTTTAGCTATTGTTGTATATTTCTATTTGTATTTCTTCTTTTGACTTCTTATACTAGGGAGACTATACGATATTTGCACATGTGTGTCTGGTTTATTTCACTTATGAAATAAGTTCAAGTGGCATCCACTTCAATATAAATGCTTCGAGTTTATCATTCTTTATGGCTGAGGAATACTCCATTATACAGAAATACCACATCTTTTTCAACCAATCCTCATGTGAGGACATCTTGGTTGTTTCCAAGATTTTGCTATCACACATTGTGCTGCTATAAACATAGGTACACATATATCACTATGATATAATATTTTCAGTTCTTCTGGGAAAATTCCCAGTAGCTGGCTTGAATGGGATTTCTAGTCCTACTCTTTTGAGAAGTCTCCACAATGGTTGTACCTGTCTACATTCCGACCAGCAGCGGAGAAGTGTTCCCTTTTCCCCACAACCTCTCCAACATTTGTTGTTGGTTGACTGCCTTATGATAGCCATTCTTTCTGGAGTGAGATGGTATCTCAGTGTTATTTTTATTTGCATTTCACAGATGACTAGTGATGTGGAGCATTTTTTAATATATTTATTCGCTTCTTTAATTTCATCCTCTGAGAAGTGTGTATTTATCTCAGATGCCCATTTGTGAACTAGGTCTTTAAATTTGAGGGCCCTGTTGTATATTAGTTCTTTATGTATTCTAAACAGCAGAACTTTGTCCAATTGCTTGGTAGTTAGAATTTTTTCAAAATTTGTGGGTTGCCTTTTCACTTTGTTGACAATTTCTTTTGACGTGCACAAACTCCTCATGAAGAGTTGATCCCAGTTGTTGATTCTTTCAAGTGCTTTCCATGCGAATATATGTTTGTTCATGAACTCTTTACCTACCCCTGTGTCTTCAAGAGCTCCTCCTACTTTCTCTTATAGGAAATTGAGTGTTTCTGTTTTAATGTTTAAATCTTTAATCCATTTTGACATTACCTTAGTGATAGAGCTGGGTCAAGTTTTAGTTTTCTGCATCTAGAAAGCCAAGTTTTCCAGCACCATTTGTTAAAGAGGCTATCCTTCTTCCAGTAAGTATTATTGGCCCCAGATGGGGCCAAGTCAAAGATCAGATGGCTGAGTGTGTTCATAGATGCTTCTGCACCTTCTAATCTATTCCATTGATTCTCAGGTATATTTTCTTGCCAATAGCATGTTGATTTTATCACAGTGGCTTTGTAGTATAATTTCAAGTCAGGAATTGTGATGCCTCCTGCCTTGTCTTTATTGGCCAAGATTTCCTTTGCTATTGTAATTCGTTTGTGGTTCCAAATAAATTTTAGGAATGATTTCTCTATGATGGTGGCAGTTTGATAGGGATTGATCAATTCTGTATAGCAATTTTGGGAGTATGGCCATCATCACAATGTTGGTTCTTCCTATCCAGGAGCATGGAATATCTTTCCATTTTCTGAAATCTTCTACAATCTCTTTTCTTAAGATGGTGTAATTTTCTGTGAAAAGATCTTTGACTTCCTCGGTTAAGTGAATCCCAAGGTATTTCGTTTTCTGCGGTGCTATTGTAAAAGGTATTCTTTCTATTATTTGCCTTTCAGTGTGCTTGTTATCTGTATAGAGGAATGCTATTGACTTCTGAGAACTGATTTTTTTATCCTGCTATCCTACTGAATTTCCGTATCAGTTCTAGCAGTTTCTTGGTGGAATTTTTAGGGTCTTCCAAGTAAAATATCATGTCATCTGCAAATAATGATAATTTCACTTCTTCCTTACCTATTCTTATTCCCTTTATTTCTCCCTATTTTCTAATAGCTGTTGCTAAGGATTTGAAGACTATATTGAATAGGAGGGGTGATAGAGGACATCCTTGTCTTGTACCTGGTTTAAGAGTAAAAGTGTTCTGTTTTTCCCCATTTAGAATTATATTAGCTTTTGGGTTGTCATAGATGGCTTTATCAAGTTAAGATAGAGTCCATCTATTCCAATTTTCTGTAGGACCTTGAACATGAATGGGTGTTGAACTTTGTCAAAAGCTTTCTCTGCAACAACTGAGATGATCATGTGGTTTTTAGAGTTCAGTCTATTAATATAGTGTATTAAATTTATAGATTTTTGAATATTGAACCATCCTTGCATCCGTAGGATGAATCCTACCTGGTCATGATGTATGATCTTCTTGATGATTTGCTGTATTCTATTTGCCAGGATTTTGTGGAGTAGTTTTGCGTCTATGTTCATGAGGGAGATTGGCCTGTAGTTCTCCTTTTTGGTTGTGTCTTTCCTTGGTTTTGGAATCAGTATTATACTTGCCTCCAGAAATGATTTTGGGAGGACTTTTTCCTTTTCAACTTCATGGAAGATTTTGTGGAGTGTGGGGATTATATCTTCTATAAATTTCTTGTAGAATTCAGCTGTGAATCCATCAGGCCCTGGACTTTTCTTTGTCGGTAGGCTTTTTATTACGTTGCGTATTTCGTTGGCTGTTATCAGCTTATTGAGAGTTGTTATATCTTCTTGATTCAGTTTTGGTAATTTGTACCTTTCAACGAATATGTCCATTTCTTCTGTATTTTCTATTCTGTGAGCTTAAAGATTCTCGAAATAACTATTGATAATTTTCTGAATTTCCACTGGGTCTGTGGTGATTTCATGCTTTTCATTCCTTATTGCTTGTATATGAATTTTCTTTTGCCTCTTTTTTATGATGTTGGTTAGAGGTTTATCCACTTTATTTAGTTTTTCGAAGAACCAACTTTTTGATTTGTGGATTCTTTGAATTGTTTTATCTCAATTGAATTAATTTGTACTCCATTCTTTTTGATTTCTTTCAACCTTTGCGCTCTAGGTTTTGTTTGCTCTTATTTTGTAGTTGTCGGAGGTGCAACATTAGGGTACTAATTTGTTCCCGTTCTGCTTTCCTAATGTGTGAGTTCATAGCTGTGATTTTCCCTCTAAGAACTGCTTTCATTGCATCCCATAAATTCTGGTAATTTGTACTTGAATTTTCATTGAATTGTAGATATTGTTAAATTTCTTGTTTATTTTCTTCTGCGACCCACTGATTGCTGAGTAGGGTGTTGTTTAGTTTCCATGAATTTAGTGGGTTTTTCTTTTTTCTTTTGTCATTTTCATTGCATGTGGTCAGATAACATGCCTGGGATAATTTTTATTTTCTTGCATAAACTTTCACATGACATCTGGATTAGTATGTGGTCTATTTTGGAAAATGACCTGTGTGGAGCTGAAAAAAATTTGTATTCAGCTGTGGTTGGGTGGAACACTCTGTAGATGTCTGCCAGGTCCAGTTTTTCTAAGCTCTCGTTCAGTCTGCTACTTCCTTGCTAATTTTTTGTTTGGTTGATCTATGCTTTTGAGATAAGGGTGTGTTAAGGTCTCCTGCTAAGATGGTGTTCTTAGACGTTAAGTTTTTCATGTCCATTAAGATTTGTCTTATACAGTTGGTTGCTCCCACATTTGGTGCATTTATATTTATGAGTGTTACCTCTTCCTGTTGAGTTCTCCTAACCAGTATATAGTGGCCTTCTTTGTGTCATTTGATCATTCTTGGTTTGAATTTGAGACTCTCTGAGGACAAAATTGCTACTCCTGCTTTTTTTTGTGGTGCTGGGGCATGTAGTATTGTTTTACATCCTTTGACTTTGAGCCTATGAATGTCCTTTTGAGTTAGGTGTGTTTCTTGTATACAGCATATTGTTGTATTTTGTTTCCTAATCCACTGTGCCAGTCTATTTCTCTTAATCGGAGAATTGAATCTGTTTACATTGATGGTTATAATTGAAATGTGATGACTTATGTTTGTCATGATATTTACCTGGTGTTATTTATTCCTTTATAACCTGTGTTTAATTGTCTGTCCTGTTTAGTGGGTTCCTTCCATTCTCATTCATGGAGTTCTGGTCATTTTGGTCTCTCTCTAGAACATCTTTCAGCAGCCTGTGAAGGGATGGCTTTGTCATCATGAAATTCTTTAGTTGTTCTTTGTCACGGAAGTATTTCACTTCTCCATCAAACTTGAAAGAGAATTTTGCAGGGTATAATAGTTTGGGCTCGAATTTGTTTTCTTGTAGGACTTGAAGAACTCTGCTCCATGCTCTCCTTGCCTTCATTGTTTGTGTAGAAAAGTCAGCTGTAATTCTGATGCGTTTTCCTTTGAATGTGCACTGCTTCTTCTCTCTAACAGCTTTCAGTATATTATTTTTGTGTTGGATTTCTGGAATCTTTATTATATGTTTCTACTTGGGTTGAATTTATTTGGTGTTCTGTATGCTTTGGTGACCTGAATGTTGGATTGTTTCCTCATGTTTGGGAAATTTCTGCGATTACTTCTCCCCAAATTCTTTTTATGCCATATTTGTTGACTCCTTCATTCTCATTGATACCAATTATTCTCACATTGTTCATCCTGGCATCATCTTGTAGGTGATGTATTATTTTTTCTTGCATTCTCGTTGTTTCTAAGAGATCCTTTCTCATCTTTTCACTAGCTGCACTGGCATCTTCAAGATGTGAAACTATGTCTTCGCTTTCACTCAAATGGTTTTGTAGACTCGTGATTGATATTTTTAGTTCTTGTGTATCTCTTTGACTATGTTTCATGCATTCTATTTGTTTTCTGTATTGCTCATTCAAGAAGTCCATCATATTTCTGGTCTCCTCATTTTTTTAATCCAAGTTTTCTTTAGAGGTATTTATTAATGCTTTTTCTGCAGTGTTTTTTCCATTTCAGATGCTATGATTTCAAAGAATTCCTTTTTTTTTCAAAGAATTCTTTCTTGATTTCAGAAATTATTTCTGCTATGAGTTCCTCATGACATTTCTGCTGTTGTGTCTTTTCTTCCGATGCTGTTAATTCATATGTTTCCCCTGGAATCGTGCTCTCTGCACTTGTTCTGAGTGAGCATTGATTTTCCACCCTGTGTTTCTGGAATTCATCTTTTATTTCAGATACTATGTATTCAGATATTTCTTTTCTTATTTGGGAAATTGCTTCTTATTTTATTTCCTCTATAGCTTTCTGCTGTTGTTCCTTTGCTGCTGTATCTGTTAATTCATTCATTGCTGCTGAGCTAGTGTCCTCTGCCCTTAGTGGTGGACTCAAGGTCTGCGATTGCATTTTTTCCCTTGTCTTTGTCATTTTGTATAGCACTGACCTTTGACCTTTGTTGTAGAGCTTTGGTGCTCTACAAGCTATAACCTTAGCTTGTTATGATATTTGGGTGTCAGTCTATTAAGTTTGATATTATCTAGGTATGCCTATCCTGGATCTAGCTGTTGTGTTTAGTTCCTTTTTTGCTGCAGCTCCTGTGGTCCCCCTCTGTTGGTTCAGGCGAGCATGAACCAAAGCGGGATGCAGAGCAAGCAATGAAAATTCCCACTGTCTTGGCTGGCTTTGGGGCAAGGATTCGGAAAATTGCCAGGGTCAGCCCTCCTGTGCCAGGCAGGTTGCTCTCTAGGTGGGTGGGCCTGTGCTTTGGTGGGTCTTCTGGGCTCCCAAAAGAATAGTGGATGATCGTATTCACCAAGTAGGCTATATTGTGTCAGCCAGCCTGTGCTGGGTATGGATCTACAGGCTGGAACCCGAGAAGGCTGGGAAAGGGCCCTCTGGAACAGCGTCCCTGGAGCCTTCACTCAAAGGTCAGGCTGCGCTGGGTTTCTGGTCTTGGGCTGGGACCAAGGATCGCTGAGAAATGTCCCTCTGGCATGGCAGACTTGGAGTTTGCACTCCAGGCTGACCCACACTGGGTCTGGGGCCGTGGGGTGGGATTAGCAGTCGCTGGGAAATGTTTCTCTATTGTGGTGGCCCGGAGCTCTCACGCCCAAGCTGCGCTGTGTTTCTGCGGAGGGTAGAAGGGCAGGGAATCCCTGGGAAATGTCTCTCCAGCACAGCGGGCCTGGTATTCTACACTCACTGAACTTTG
Source organism: Ctenomys sociabilis (assembly GCA_004027165.1). NCBI lineage: Eukaryota > Metazoa > Chordata > Mammalia > Rodentia > Ctenomyidae > Ctenomys > Ctenomys sociabilis. Next base: position 10,556 of record PVKA01022890.1, on the reverse strand, counting down.
ATGCCCAGGGAGTCGGGGAAATTCCCACTCTCTCAGTGGGCTTTAGGGCAGGGGATCTAGGGAGGTGTTGATGAATGAGTTCTGAGGTTTCAGGCCGGTCACTGGTTTGGAGGGCTTCAGGCTGGGGATCCGGGTAGCATGTGTGGGAAGAAGCCAAAGGCTCTCCCTCAGACTCACCACACACTCACTGAACTGGGAAGTCTGGTGAGTCGTGCAAATTCCCACTCACTGGAAGATCTTGGAGTGGGATCCAGGAGGCCCCTGGAGTCAGTCGCTGTCTCAGGCTGGTTTCTGGGGTTGGTGGGTGTGGGCAGGGTTGAGGAGGCTGCTGGAGTTGCCTCCACTGTCTCAGGCTGGCTTGGGTGGGATCAAGCTGGGTATGTTCTTAATCTGATCTTTCTTTGATTCTATAAAACAGGTCCTTCATATTAAAAAATCCATCCCATCTTCTGAGAGACATTTTGCTTTTCTTTGTATGTTTTATAAGATCATACACTTTGTAACTGTCTCCAAATTTTATTTGTCCTCCTGTTAAGTGCACACACCTTTTAAAGAATGTGTCATCATATAATGAAGGATTTATCATAATACAATGACCCTCTAGGGCAAAAAATTATTATTATTATTATTATTATTATTATTATTATTATTATTATTATTATTATTATTGGCCTAACTGGGGATTGAACTCAGGCACTTGTGCTTGTCAGGGAAGTGCTTATTCTACTGAGCCATCTCTCTGGCCCTGTAAAAATTATGTTTAATTATTACTTACAGCCTTGATGCTTGGTCCACTATCTGGTATAGAATTTGTGCTAAGAAATTGTTTTTTGAAGACAGGCAAAATGATGTACCTACTTGAAATCAACTGATTTTTAGTCTAATAAATGATAAAATTAATAGTTTGTGATGCTTACTACTTTCACTTTCAAAAAATGTCTTTAACTCCTTTGAACAAAGTAATCATAAATATTCCAAATGCCACAAAATGCTATTTTTTGTGTTTCTAATATCCACAACATTAGTTAAAAAAAGCAAAGAAAACTAGGTACACATAATAAGAAAGAACTCTTGAATTGAATTCACATCAAGAATGGGAGATGGCTGTTTGAATTGTCCTTGAGCACACAGGCATGTAAGATACAACTGTGCTAACACACTTATGTTTCATTTGTTTCTGCACTGTGTAAACCACACAGATTTTCTCCTTTAGATATTTACCACACCATAATGGGTGCAGACGCAAATGAGACATGAGTGAAAAACAGTCAGCTAAGTTACTTAACTTGTTCTTTAATGTTCCCAATACCACACACACACACACACACACACACACACACACACACACACACACACAAAAGAACTTGTAAAATGCTGCCAATCCATCCGTGTTTCTAAGTTACTTAAAACATTATTAATCTTGACATGTTCTATGCAAAGGACTTTTGTAGTGCAAGTACCAATTGGGAAACCATGGTCAGCTACTGAATTACTGATCCTCAGTTTCTTCTTGTGCATCCTGTGGTTTATGGTACCTTTGTGGTATAAAGGCAGTAGTATGCAGTTGTAAAGCACTCAGCACTATGCCTAACACAAAGGACACAATGAAATTCACTACCTGCATTGTCATTTTCTACACTGACAATATATCCTTGCCATAAGCTTCAATTCTTAGCTTCGTATGTTTTAATAGACACAAATTAAACTTACTTTCATGCAAATAAATTAAAACACATATATAATGATGCTCAAATTTATACTATATCTTTCCTTATTCTTATCTAATCCTTATTTATTATACACATGTATAGTTTCTTTTTCTTGTTTCAGTCATTGTGGAGGATATTATTTTAATGCTTACTTTAAAATTTTCATTTAGTGTTATAACCTGAAAAATATTTCATTTACCTGAATTTTAAACTATAGGTAAAGATACTAGTTCTGTCTTCTACAAGTCATGTTTTTCCTTATTTTCCATAAGGCTTTGTAATTTGTAGGGCCTTCATATTGCATTTTTATTTAACACAGTAATCCTGGGAAGCTATGATATTAGAACATTAGTTATAAATAATGCTTTTGAGGGTTTACTGTGCCAGCCCCACTCTAAATTTAGCTTCCCTATTTAACTCATAGGAGGCCAAATGCCTTACTCAATATCACAAATTCAGTGAAATGTTGAAATGGGTCTGAAAACACAGATCTTTTGGATATGCACCCAGTCTTCATGAGTCATGCACTTCCTTTGGGATGCGCATACACAAGCTGCCATGTAACTTTTCATTTCACCGTCTTTCACTTGTTTTTTTCCTTCCTTCCTTCCTTCCTTCCTTCCTTCCTTCCTTCCTTCCTTCCTTCCTGTCCTCCCTCCCTCCCTCCCTCCCTCCCAGCTTCTTTCCTTCCTTCTTCAATTTATGTTACATATATTTGGAGAACATAATTACACTTAATATGGGGATTTAGTATGTGCATATGTCTTATTATTCTTTTACCCTTTTCCCTTGTCTTCCTCCTCTTTCTGCCAATTTTTTTTTTCATGGAACCATGGATTGAACTCAGACCCTTGTGCTTGCCAGGGAAGCACTTATTACACTGAACCATCTCCCCGGCCCCTTTTACCAATTCTTCATCCCCTTTAGACCATTTATTTTGAATATGGCTTCCTTTGGTAGAATCAATTGATGAAATCTGTTGTGGGCATTTTTTGTTTATAAATGTTTTTTACAAGCTTCATCCTATTTATTAAATCAAGAGCAGAAAAATATAAGGATAGCATGAGGAAATCAAAATGAATTGTCTAATATTCCCTTTAAAAAATGACTGCATTCTGCAGTGTGATTTCCATGAACTCCTTTTCTTCTGGGGATGACAACATCTAGTCATCAGTGTGTCAAGTACTCTTATATGCAGATATTTCATCTTTTTTAAAATCTTACATCAGAGATGTGTCACTCTTAATTAAAAGGTTATAGGTAGGGATCTTGAGTTGTATCAGCTGTTAACATAGATTCAAAGATAATTTGTCATGGAAACATGAACAGAGTCTGTAGATAGGAAGGGGATATAGGGAAAGGAGGAGGAAGAGGAATGGGGGAGGAAGAGGGAGTAAAATGACCAAGATACATATTACTGTGCATGTATCAAAGTCCAAGCTGAATGCAAGCACTATGTATCACCAGTATACACTAATAAAAAATAAAAATTGAAAAAAATGGCAAAGCTATGAATTACACTGACCCTCAACTTCCTTTTTGGCCAAGTCAAGACTTTTAGGGCTGGCCAGATAGCTCAGCAGTCTAAAGAACCTGCTTAGGCAGATACAGGGACAGGGGCTTGATCCCTGGTGTGCTGTGCCAGCCCTGCACCCAAGATGTGATAGGAGGAGACTGAGATGGGAGCAGAGGCATGTGCCTGTTATTCCAGTGTTTGCTTGGGAGGCTGAATGCAAGAGGATCACTATGAGCCTAATATGTATAGATAGATCCTATAGACCCTGTACTAAAATACTTAAAAAAAAGACTTAATGAGGGATGCCTTAATTTCTTGCATTTTTCCAGTATTATGGTTCTATTCCTGTTTCCTAATGTATTCCCCCACTCACAATTAACTACTTTGTTAATTGTCTAGTGGAAGGTTTTAAAAATTTTCCTAAGTATCACCACAAAATAATCACATGTGAGCAGCCTGTGTACCTATTTTCTTATTAATAAAACTACATTAAAATGCTGTTGAACTTCTTTAGAACCTTTTCTGTGTGGGTGTCTGAATAATGTTATTCACATACTAAACACATAAATTAAATATAAGCATTGCTAAAATTATAGACAATGACTAATGCCTAGAGGAAGATATGTAAAATAACATAAATTCAAAAGTTACACGTATCTTGTAAAGAGTGAAGCTAAAAAGTATTTGGCCTTTTAATTTCTACTTTATGATTCTTGAAGACTGGCAATTTTAGACTTTATCATTTGTTCACTGCAAGAACCATGGAATCAAAAGAGACTGCACTTTTTAATTAATCAGACTTTTCAAGTTTATTAATCTTAAAAATATATAAGACATGATAACATTTTTACATTTGAGCATGGCATTTTAAAATAACGCATTTTAGGTAACTCCCTTAATAATGCTAGTGAGCAGTAATTTTGGATTTAAAAACATTCAAGTTTCTTAATATTCTTTGTTTCTAGAACCACTTCAATTCTGCAATCCAGGTTGAGAAAATTCTATTTTAAAGTTAAAAAAATTGAGATTTAGGATGATTGAAACATTGGTGTCTAAAGTGATACCAAAGAATGTTAGTTTTTGTATTAGTAATAATTAAATGGTCACACTTTATTTTTATTGCATGTGTCCCTCTCTTCTTTCTCCCTCCTGCTCTCCTCCTTTACTTCCTCTTGTCTGCATACATACAAACAAGCTATATGATATAAATTTAAACTGTGAATAAAAATATTTTAAACACACACATCCAAATGTTTGGCTTAAAACTTCAGCAATCTAGACGAATTCTCCATTACTTCCTCACAGCTATGACTTTAGGGAGAGTAGCCTATGACCATTTGGTATAGAGGAAAAATGACCAAATGTTCATAGTATGGAAGTTTTGGTGTAACAAGAATCTATATTCATTTCTTTTTCATAAAACGATAATAGTGAAGGGAAATCCTAGGGAGACACATTTTCAATCAGCTTTCTGAAGAGTAGCTGATGTATGAAGTACACAATTAGAAAATACCATGACAAAGAGATTTGTTCCAGAAAACAGTGGACCTCCTGGAATGAACACAGAATGCAAAGCTATTGTGTCCCATCAGTTCACATCAGGGCCAGGTTACAGGCTTACCCTTTCTGTTGATATGGGGTACCTTTTACTCAGTTGCCCACAGTGTGATTAAAAAGCTCATGGGCTAAGTGATTATGGGATCAGAGATGGAGACCATGCATGGGCAGATGAGTACAGCACTCTCACCACCTAGTCACCTTCTGAACACATGAGACTTTAGGGGAACCCATTAAATCTCATCCTGGGGACAGTTTTTCACAAATGCCAGGTGTACATTTTTACATTTCTGTCCAATACTTCTCACAGCTAATTTACAGAACACTTTATACAATACCATTGTATCCCCTATGATATTGGTGATTATCAAAGTAAACATTTGATGGAGAAGCAAAAAAAGACAATGAATTCAAGCTTGTAAATCTTACTGGTCTTGTCACATCGCCTATTATATAGTAAGTCAATTTAGGAATAAGCAAAGAAACAGTAGCACAGATTTGAAAAATGTCTTTTTAGTATCAACTACCCTATAAAACAACTTTTGTCAAAATCTTTTGTCACTTCCGTAACTAGAGCAAAAAGGTTCAGGAAATATGGGCACAAGTGGGTTCTTGCATCACTATATCTAATAATCAAGTTACCAATATTTGTTTCCTATTCCTATTGTCATTGTTCTTATCAAGTGGAAGCAGAGGCTACCTAATAAGTTTGATCTCCTTATGATACTCAGTTAACTTTTGGGGTGTGACTGAAAGCTAAATGATTGATTTTCATTGTTAGGGAAAAGTTTTGATGTTACATGAGAGTTAAAGAAGCAATGAAGTATATATTGCAACAGTATATCATGGCTTTATATACTTTTTTCACATAATTCTCATGATATCAATAAGTAAGGCATTAGTAACTCTACAAATGAAAGAAATAAGGTCCTAAATGTTTAATGGGAACTTTTAGGTATCTTTCTAAAAGTCTTTTCACCAAAACATGTCCAGTACTAGCTCTAATGAGGCTCAGTTGCCACACATTATTCTGCTAACGTTTGCAGAGCACATACCACAAGCCATGCACCATTCACTTTATTTTATATATATTTACTATTTTAATCTGTCATAAAGTCTTGTGAAGTGCTGTAGAGATCAACATTTTACTAGAGCTAGGGAAGAAAGATTATACACAAAAATTTCTTTTGAGTTAAGGTTTGTGCCTATAAGGATGAGTACCAAAGCTCACATGCCTACTGCACTCCACTCCTGCGGCTGTGGGAGGGGATGGGCCGAGGGATACGCTAGGGGTATCCTTCAATGCAGGGATTTGCTGGGCAATCCTGTGTACTGGTGGTTCCTGGAGTTTGTCTGCGTGGAAGATGTGTTTTCCCTTGTTCCAAAGAGCACAGCAACAGCTATGAGTCTCACTTTCCTCCAGCTCAGATGCATATTACACAGAATAAGGTAGGTACTGCCTCCAGTTCTCCCAGGAAGAAGTAACCCTCTAAGCTTATTTCTCAAAATCTGAATATAATTGGTTTTACCTCATCCCTTGACACCTAAACACCATGATGTTTGGAAAGTTTGACTCTTGCCTGAATCCCAAAAACTTCCATTCCTGGCATAGAGAGAGCATTAGTTTTTCTCTAGCAGTATGTGACAGTGCAATCAAAGGAGGCAGAGAACACAAAGCAAGAAGAAAGTAAGAAACAGATGTAGAAACTTGCTAGAGTTAATAGTGCTGTGGTTTGAAACACTTCAAAATTCATATAAAAATGTAATTCAATTGTAACAGTATTAAGAGGTAGGGATATTAATAAGTGGTTGAATCAAAAGACTCTGACTTAATGAACAGATTAATGACACTATTGTGGGACTAAGCTATGGTGAGAGTGGGTTTGTTACAAATTTGGTGGCTGTTTGCCACACCTAACCTATGTTGTTGTGAGTTACTGTTTGTTTTCCTTTCCTTTGTGTTAAGATTGAATGTGAAAAATTTCAGCAGAAGCAGCCCTTCAATCTTAGATTTCCCAGATTCTAGAACCACAGGTGAATAACTTGCTTTTTTATAAAAATTATGTAGTCTGAAACTCCACAATAACAGGAGAAAATAGAGAAAGACAAACAGTAATTTTATTTTCAAGTGGCATAATTGCCTATGTGAAAGGTACAAGGGGATTGAATTAAAGATTATCAGAATTCATTAGAGAGGTCTCTTTGGTGATGTGTTAAAAAATTAACATAAAAATGCCATCAGTTTTCTACATTTAATAATGAGAAATACAGTGCAAAAGGATCTCATTCACATAGCAACACAAATATTTTTTAAAAAAACAAGATTTATGGGGCCGGAAAGATAGCTCAGCCGGTTATCCACTTAGGCAAGTGCAGGGACCAGAGTCCATCTCTGGCACCACATGTGGCACCATTCCTGCCCCTGGGTGCACTGAGCTAGTCACCAAGTTGGGCCATGGTGGTGCACATCTGTAATCTCAGTGATGGGGAGGCTGTAAACAGGAGAATCACTATGAGTCCGAGCTGCACAGAGAGACCCTGCACCAAATATATTTTAAAAAAGGCTTTATGGAATTATGTATAGTTTATATATAATGAAAAAATGAAACAGAATAACCAAAAAACCTACAGTACACAAATGCATATACAAGGCACTTGGTTTATAACTGCTGAATTAGTAATAGGAAGGCAAGTTTAAGATTTAATGGTAAGGTAAGAGCTATCTTGTTTGTGCATTAGAAAACATGTTACTACAATAATGTGCAATTTTATCTTTTGTACTCTGAAGCTTGAAATTTGGGCAGTTTTGAACCTAGATAAACCAATTGACTGCTTAAGTTTTCATTTCCTCATCTTTAAATTTAAGTGATCCCATGAGCTTGTCAAAAGGACTAAATAATACATTGTCTTGGAAAGTTCTTCTTACAGTGTGTCAGGTTTTACACATGTACTTTGCATTAGAAGTTAGACCTGTCATTAGTCATGTCTCAGGGAAAGGACACACAAGCAGGGACAATGCTGATCATTTTTATTAGCTAGGGCTAAGGCATATCATACACAAGTTCCTAGTTTTTATAGCCTGACACTGCCCAGAATAACATGGATATATTTGATGTTGCCCTCCATTTGAAGACTGTCTTGAATGTATTTGTGGCTTCAACAGCAACAACTGCAGAGAAATGTCCAGGTTAATTATGTGCGAAATATTTTAGAAGGAAATTGTGACTCCACAATGTCACATGGTTTAGTAGAAACCTTAGAAGTATAATTTTATAGAACTTTAGTATTAAACAACTAGGGAGAGAAAGGAAAAAAAGTTAGGAAATATGGTAGGGGCAAAACCCATACATTTATTTAAACAAGATAGTTAAGGCAATGGTCCTTAGAATTTTCATAAGGTTTTTGAAAGTAGCAGTTAAGAGGTAGAATTTTTCACGCTAACTAACTGTACATGCTGATATCTGTGAACTAAGCAACTGCATTGCAGACAGTAATGTGTAATACTAAATGTTTAAAATACCTGTAATTTTGGTTTTCTAAGTGTGTACTGCTTCCAATGTCATCAATTATTGCTATATTCTCTTTAAAGTAAATGTACATTAAAAAAGTAAACAAAAAAAAAACCCAAAATGTAGCAGAATTGTACTGCTACAATATTGAATATGGTTTGATTTACAAATATCTATTTAAAATGTGTAATTTTTTAACATTATATAGGAATGTAAATTTTATAGCATCCATGGTTGTTGGAAAATAGCAGTCTCATTTTATGTCTAAGGTATGTGATATTCAGACACATAGTGATGTTAAGCTTAACTGCCTCTGTTATAGGACAATAATGTAAGTAAGCTTCTCTTCTGGGTGTTTAACAACTAAAGTTTGCAGACCAAATATTAGACAGATAGACGGGCTAAAAAGATAGCCAATATTTTGGCTGTAGCCCTTCAAGGTCAGTGAGGACTCAGTACATAAGAGAACCTCTGCTATGACATCCTGTAACTAAGTGATATTCCAAATTTTCTGATCAAGGAGATTATGGAGTCACAGAGGAAAATGATCAACGATGCATAGTGCGCCTAAGGAGAGTTATCTAGACAGAAAAAAAGAATTCTCTCAGGCTCTCACAGAGAACAAAGTGGTCAATTACTGGCCATGACTTATTCAGATGGCTGACACTGACAAAAGATCTACAAGGTGCTGTACATGGTTCCAGGGTATCCTGAGGGGATCTGACTGACCTTGTCAGATAGCAAAAGCTAAATTTTTAGTCATACAGGTCTTGCTTTAACTTGGTGCTAACCGTCCAGCAGAAAAGTGTCACCACAAGGTGTAAAAAGTAAAGCTATATTAATATGCTGAGCTGCAAAAGGCTCAAGTCAACAACTCTGAACAATTTCCAGTTGTGCTGATAACTCCCTACTATTACGGACTGTTGGACTATATTGGGTTATGGTGCTGAACTCAAGTACCTATAATGTTTGGACTGGCTTCAAGAATGAAAAGATCTTTTAAAGATTTTTCCAAATACAGCTTCTCTAAGAGCAATAGAACACTTATCTCTGATAAAGCAAAACAATAAAGGGGAGATATATATATATATATATATATATATATATATATATATATATATATATATATATATATATATATATATATGACTTTTGTAGTGGAAAGAAAAGTATAGACAAGATAATTAGCATATATATATATAACCACTTTCTCTTAGTTCAATGAGAATAAAAGTTTGCACTAATATTGTTTAGATAAGGTATCATGTCTACATCTTGTCTTCTGAATAACTACTATGAAGACGATAATATGCAATGTATTAATTATTGTAACTATTCTAACCTGTTTTAAAACTGCTTATTGCTATTTTCTTTTTTTCTCACTAAAATGAATAAAAATTGTAAAAAAAGAAGTATAATTTTATAAAGAGGGTCAGTCAAATAGCTCAGCAGATTAAAGTGCCTGCAAGCAGGCGCAGGGGCCAGAGTTCATTTCCTGAGCTTGTCATGCCAGCCCTGTCATCCAGGGCATGCTGAGACAGTAATTGAGACTGGGCATGTAATCCCAGCTCTTGGGAGGCTGTAACCAGGGGTATCACTATGAGTCTGATCTAGTAGTGAGACCCTGAACACCCTGTAGACTCTTCCCTAAAAATACAAAAAAAAAAATTATAAAGAGATATTTTCACCTGAGATATGATATAAAAATTGGAGAAGAATATGATATTTCTGTGCAGTGAATCTGATAAGAATTTATAGGGCATTTAAACTATGCTAGCCCCACTCCTACCTCCTGTCCTAATTCCATGCTCAAATTTGAGATTACTGTAGTAAGCACTTGCCTAGATTCTCTTGGAAAAGCTGAAATCTATGGGGAAAAAATGGAGCAAAACAAACCAGGAGTGTTCCAAATTAGTCTTCAGGCTTGGAGTTAATAATGTAAATTACCTCTGTAAGACCACCTAAAGGGAGCTTTCTTTGGAAAATCTATTTTTAACTCATAGCCTGAAAGGGCCAAAGATCCTGTGAAAAGACTTCTCTTGCTGGATAAATGATGGCATGCACAGGCCCTGAGAGGCTTTTCTTTTCTATTTCTCTAGTGCTATACTCCTAAGGATTAAAGCAGGTTCTGAGTTTTAAGGTGGGTCCAAGGAAAGGACTGCTTAGCTTCAGTTTCTGACAGGCTGAGATCCCAGTTCCTCTTACTTTCTGTGACAGATTTCTCCATTTTAATGAATTGAGGGGAGTAAAACTTCTTAGGTGAGG
>PVKA01022889.1:14088-36535 GCA_004027165.1 Ctenomys sociabilis | reverse complement strand
AAATAATTATTGAATCTTTGATATAATTCAGCTATATAAAAACCTGTAAATATAATATCATGTATGCACCTTGTACAATACCAAAACGTTATGAAAACAGTTTGCAATGTATTATTTCATCGACTCTGTATGGTTATGGTGTTTTGAAACTGTCTGATTGACATTTGTATTTCAATAAAATAAAAATGAATGGAAAAAAGAAATTAGGTGGTGTGTTGGGGTGTCTGCTGACGTACCTCATGTGAAGTTGCTGAGCTCAATTCACACTACCAAGGAACACTAGCTTCAAAACTACAACATAATACATAAAATCTCAGTAAAAGAAATCCAGTTTTTCTGTGGGAGTGTCTGAAAATATTTTAAGAAGCTGAAAAACCACCACATTAAGAGAAAAAGGAAATACCTCTTTTTGTTGTGACAGAAAAGGTAGAAAAATACTTAATAGTAAATAGAAGTTTTAGCAGTCATTTCTAAATAGTGGATATTTGGTAAAACTTTTCTAGCTTTGCACAGTTTCACTGTTCTCAAATCTTCTGTAATGGGCATCAGGAGACTGAGTTCAAAAACAAAAAAGGACAAAATGGTTTTGTGTGACTCCTAGTATTGGCCTTTGATGTCCTAGAAGAAATGTAGCCCTTGCTGCCCTTGTTCTGATTATTCCTCCTAAAGCCCTCTATCATCAGGGGCACTAAACAAGCTAAGGGTGTGATAACGTATGAGCTGCAAATTCCCAATAGTTCTGATAAACATATTTACACTTCCTGTGTTAGCCCTAGTGCTCCTGCCCCTGCAGCAGCAACTTCTTGTTCTTGACAACATGGCTTCCTGGAGAAGCACAACCTAGACACTCGAAGGCCTAAAATATTGCAATTAACTTCCAGAGCATCTCCACCGGGTTCATGCAGCGGCTCTGGAGGAGCAGTACAAGGTAGTCGCTTACTTTTCTTTATATTTAGCCTGGTCACTCAGTACAGTGTTCAGTGTCTAAGGAGCACAAAATGGCGGCAAGCAGAATGAGGTATTTGAACTTTCTCTTTGTGAATCTGAAACTTTGGCCACTAGGTGGTAGTAAAAGAACACGAAAGGGAGCAGGACTGTTTCCTTCCTCCGCCTTTTGCGTTTGTAAAAAACTGAGCTCCTCACAGCAACCAAAATTTCTTTAACATCGTGGATTAACCAGTTCTAGGGCCAGCTTTTGGTTAGCAAAACTTGATCTAAACCTTTCTTCTTAAAGCAATAGATGGAGATATGACTGAAAATAATGTTTTTTTCTTTTAATGCTGTTTTCTTTGATTTTCAGCAGAATTCATACATATGGATCTTATGAGGCCCTGGATCCAAGTCTCCCACAGGGTTTATTTTAGTGCATTCCTTTTTTGCTGTGTATTAATAGGTGCTAATGTTGGGGAGTATATATATGGTGAGACATTAGAGAGTATAAGGGAGGTAAACTTCATGCTATCTACATTATGGAGAGAAAGTTACTACCATTTTCATTCATATATACATTAAAAAAAAGGAAATACATCTTTTAGCTGTGACAATAAAAGCAAAAAAAACTTCATAGTAAACAGAATTTTTATATATATAAAAAATGTATGCTCGTATGAGACTGCATATCACATATTATATATAATGCCTTTCTCTGTTGAGAAAAGAAACAATAGAAATATTTTATTTGAGACAGCATCTCACTGTACAGTTCGGCCTAGCCTTGGCTCATTATTTTTAGGCCCCAGGCTGGTGTCAAACTTGTAGAGATCCTCTTGGCTCAAATTCCTGAGTGCAGGAATTATACATGTGCCACCATACCTGGTCCATAAATAATGTTTTAGAAGTATATTATAGTATGAGTCAACTCTCTGGTAACAGAAAGCAGAGTGTGTTCAATACTGAAGAAGGGTGGACTGACCTCATCCAGCTGCTAGGCCAGACACCCCCCAGAACTTAAGGGCCTCCAGCCAGTGATCATGCCTGGTGTAGAACCCAACAGTGCAACTGCTAGCAGAGCTACTAGGAGCTAGATCCAACCAGCTAATCCAGGAGCACAGCAGCTCACCAGTGGGGCATAGTGGGGCCACTTCCCCAGGCTGCAACAGGAAGAAGCCAAGCACAGCAGCCAGACGTAAGCAAGGCCCATCTGAATGAGGTTGAACTTAGTAGATACAGGCCTGGTAAGCTGAGAAATACTGCTAGACTAAGAACTATGAGAGTATCCTCACTCTCAATTGAGAGGGGGCAACAGGTAACTGGGGTGAAAGTTTGCCTGGAAGCCTCTGAGTACATCAAGGTGAGGTGAATAGACATATCTAAGGGGAACTAATTTAAATACAAATTCCCAAATTTATGTCTGTTTAGCTATATAATCGTGATGCTGGCCTGTAGGATCTAAAACACTGACACATCAATTTAAAAAGTTTGTCAAGCCCTAAATAACACTACCCATTATTTGTGATACTAATTGTAGTATTGTAAATATAAAACTGCAACTGTATTAACCACATAATCTCCTAACACCAAGGCTCTGCACCAAAGTCAGAGGACAGTGTTAAACAAAATGACAAAGAGAAAGAGCAAAAAGCAGTCTCAGGGCCCAAGCCCACCTAGAGCAAATGCAGAAGACATCAGCATTGAATAAATTGACAGCCACACTCTTGATATCTCAGAAATAATAGTGTCTGAAGTAAAGAAACAACTTCAGAAAGCTATAGAGGATACCAGAGCAGAAATAATTACCGAAGTAAAAAAAGGAATGGTAACCATGATGAAAGAACTACTAAGTAATTCCAGAGAACACATTCATAGAAAGATAAAAGAGAATAAAAAATGATGGAATATTTGAATAAGCAATATAGGAAACAAATAGAATGCATGAAGTACATTCAAAGAGATATATAAGAATTAAAAGCTCAACCATAAGCTGGCAAACCAGTTTGAATTAAAGTTAAAATAGTTTCAGATTTTGAAGACACCATTGCAGCTAGTAAAAAGGCAAGAAAAGGCCTCTTAAACACAACTAGGATGCAGGGAAAAAAATGATTCAACATCTGCAGAACGATGTAAAGATGATCAGCATAAGACTAATAGGCATCAATGAGAAACAAGGAGTCAATATAAATGATATAAAAAATATGGGCAGAAGTAATAGTGGAAAGCTTCCCTAATATGGGGGAAAAAAACCTGACATTGAGGAAAATGAAGCATATAGGACTCCAAATTAAATCAACCCAACTAAACACACACACAGACATATAATAATTGAAATCCCAGAAATCTAGCACAAAAACAATATCCTAAAATGTGGAGGATCACCTGAGCTGCTCTCCTTGAAAGAAGAACAACTGTCTCCATTTTAACTGAGCCTGACCCTATTTCCTCATATTATTATATACAGAGCTGGCTAGGACTTCTGTTTATTAGTCAATTGGCCTTAAGCAATTATATTGGTCTAGCTGAGGTGCTGGTGATAGTCTTTGAAGGTAGCATGCATGTTTCCCTGGAAACCTATACCTGCTGCTCTTTAATGTGAATCTGGTCAAGACAGTACAGAAGAGCCAATGTTCTGTATCACAAGGTGGGATTGAGCCTTGAGACAGAGGCTGTGACTTCCTGAGGCTTAAAGGACTACATCAGAGCTGAAGCACCTGACCCCCCAAAACATTAGATACTATCTCAATAGCATAAAGCAGCTTACTGTCTCTGCATATCCTCTCTGCATATGGCAGAGATAAAAGTAGGTCACCCACCTATCTCATCTCACAGTAGTCTCCTACTTCCCACAATTCTCAGTCATTCCTTCTCAAGCCACTCCTCCACTGAAGAAAACTGGATGAGGCCCTGGCTCAGCCTCTTGGTTCCAGAAAGCCATCTTCATGGATGGACTTAGGGCCCCTTAGCTCCCCAATAATTATAAATATGTTTTAGTGTCTTTACTTTCACCATGGGTTGCACTGGGAGTGGTACACTGGAATTAACTTGAGGGGGTTCCAATAACACAACTTTGGGATTACAAATATTGGCTTCTTGGACCGAGATGAGGACCTGAAAGTGACTCCTACCCTAAAAGGTGCTAGAGAAAAGAAAAATATCACATTTAAAGGCAAATCCATCAGAATAATGACAGATTTCTCTTTACAAACCATCAAGTCAAGAAGAGAATGGAGCAATGTACTTCAAATCTTCTATGAAAACAAATTCCATCCCAGGTTTCTGTACCCTGAAAAACTCTTTCTCAAGTTTGATGGAGAAGACAAACACTTCCATGACAAAGAACAACCAAAGAATTTCATAATAACAAAGCCAACTCTACCCAGACTACTAAAAGATATTCTGGAGAGGGACAAAAATCCATAATTACATGAATGAGAATGTAAATATCTCACCAAATACTGCAAACAATTAAACATAAGTATAAAAAGGGGCCACAATATTAAACAGAGCTATAAATGGCTATGGTCGACAACTTCTTTGAATAACTCACTATTGTTGTGGAATGTTGGACTGTGTTGGATTGTGGTGTCGAGTTCAAGCACCTAAGTTAGTTGAATGACAATGGAGTGCCCACCTTTGACAGATGTAGACAAAGGAAGGGGTGTAGAAAGAAAAAATCATGATGTGTGTGTATAGACAGTACAGTTGGGATAGATAACGCTGTGCTTTTACATAATTCTATGAGAGGCAAGATCTGCACTAATGGTGGTTGGACAGGATATTATGTCGGCTTCTAGTACTATGGTCATCCACTAGGAAAAAATTTATTGAATTTTTGATATAATTCATGTATAAAAAATAAGATAAGTAAGCAGCTACACTCTTAATTTACTGATAAGAGACATCTGCTAAAATAATATCTGTGAATATAATATCATGTATGAACCTTGTACAATACCAAAACATTATGAAAACAGTTTGCAATGTATTAATTTATCGAATCTGTCTTGTTAAGTTGTCTTGAAACTGTCTGATTGACATTTGTAGTTCAATAAAATAAAAAATAAATAAAATAACAACAAAAAAAACATAAGTAGAAAAAGGGGTATACAATAGCAGATAAATAACATGTCAATCATAAGTCAATACATCTGAATTATAACCATCAGTGTAAATTTACTCATGAAAGTGTTGCCAGTCCCAGGTGGGGAAGTCGAAAGTGACAATCACAGTCAGACCTCTTGATACTGCTCTGTTTTTTGAATGGACTAATCTCTTACTATAGAGTGTATATTTTTCTTACACTAGCTTAACTTTCAGTTTTCTGCAGACTAGCCTTTTGCCTTTGAATAAGTGCAAAGGTGTACTGCTGTTTGTTGCCCTCTTGACAAAAATCTTTGTGCAAGACCGAAAGAAGCTAGAGCCAACTTCTAAAATAATTCTCAGGGTGGGCCAAGTAACTCAGCGGATTAAAATCTCTGCTTAGGCAGATGCAGCAGTCAAGGTTAATTTCTGGCATGCTGGGTATACTGAAATTGTGATTGAGACTGAGTGAGGTGATGCACGCCTATAAACCAAGCTCTTTGGGAGGCAGAACACAGGCAGATCACTACAAGTCTGATCTACATAGTTAGACCCTGTACACACTGTAGAGCCTTACTAAAACTAAAAGGAAACTAAACTAAACTAAACTAAACTAAACTAAACTAAACTAAACTAAACTAAACTAAAATTATTCTCTAGTATTTCACCATCCCGTGACATTGTTTTGCCCCTTAATGCAAACTCCACTAGACTGAGATTAAGAAATCTTAACGTTAACAAGGAACTGGGATACAATACCAAGGAGAAAAATAAATAATTTTCAGTCCTGTGGAAAGTGTGCAAAACGAAGTATAACCTTTTATAGAGAATGTACAAGAGAAACTGTGTATCACGTGAAGGATAGGAACCAAGTTCACAAGTTGAGGTTAGGCTAGTTCTGCAGAGTTCCAGTCACCTACACAAGGTTCTGGAATTCCAGGTAGATGGAATCCTCTTGGCAGGCTATTTCACCCAAATTAGAGTGCTTGTATAATTAATGTAAAGGTCTTGATATTTCTCAAGAGGAATATTACAGTGAAGGCAGGAGATTAGGACATGGCAAACAGGCTGAGCATGTGGGCATGTGCTGTCATTCCAGAACTTGAGGTCAGGTTTGAAGAATATAGGGAATAATGTGTGAAATTAGGTGGTGTGATGAGGGTCTCTGCTGTTGTACTTCATTGTGAAGTTGTTGAGCTCATTTCACACTACCAAGGAGCAACAACAGCTACAAATGCACAACATAATAGATCCATGCTTGACAAAAAAATTATGTCTCTCAATGGCTATTTCTGAAAAGATTTTAAGAAGTGGAAAATGATCAACATTTAAAGATGAAGGAAATCAGTCTTTCCGTTGGGGGAAAAAAACCCACAAAAAGCACCACAGTAAAAAGAAGTTTCAGCAATCCTTTCTAAGTAGTAGATTTTGGTGACACTGTTGCAGGCAGCAGAATTAGATAGAAATATAGGCAGTCAGACAGGGCCAGGCCCTCAAAAGAGATAACATAAAAGACTGGATATTTTGCAACTATGGGAGGGATGAAGGCTTCCACTGTGGGCCAGACCTAAAGACAAAAGATCAAACAAATGCCGACCTCCCTAAAGATTGGCATCTGAGATTGACCATTACCCTGAGGGAGACCAAAGGATCCTTAATCCAACTACTACTGGATGGCTACCTCATAAAGTCCTGTTCAGCTTCCCAGGGACTACCTCCCCACCATCCCTCCCTGGACAGGAACTTTCTTTCCGTCAATGAATATACTGTGCTCGTAACCTCTGTTTGTTCCTAAAATTCGTTCTTCAGTTTTAGAGAAAACGAACTTGTCCAGGTCAGGTTGGGAGATCATTTTTCCCCATGTCCTTCGGAGGTTTCCTATATCGTTTTGAGGTCACCCACCCAAGATCAGTTTTTCTCCCTGTATCAACACTTCCCTCTCTTTGTACAGATTCTGTGTTCTCACATCTCTTGGACTCAGAATTATGAGACTGAGTTCATGAACAAAAGAGGATGAAATGACGTCCACATTTCGGACTTCTAGAAATGGCCTTTGCTGTGCCAGAAGAAACATAGCCCCTGTTGCCCTTGTTCTGATTACTCCTCCTTAAGTCCCCTATCATCAGGAAAAGAAGCAACCTTCTGATTAACAGTCCAGGGGTGTGATTACCTACCTAGGAGCTGCAAACTCCCCATAGTCCTGATAAATATATTTACACTTCCTGTGTTAACCATAGTGCTCCTGCCCTAGGATTACAATATTCAACTACAGGGCTACAACAACAGTAACTTCCTGGTGCTGAGAAGATGGCTTCCTGAACAAGTGCAACCTATGCTCTCTAAGGCCCCCAATATTGTAAGCCGATTTCTAAGGCACCTCCACCAGGTCCAAGTAGCAGGGAGGTGGGAGCAGTACACGGGAGTCACTTAGTTCTTTTGTTTATCTTTACCCTGGTCACTCCTTGCAGTATTCAGTGTTTAAGGAGCACAAAATGGCACCAAGCAACGTTAAATGTTTGGACTTTCTCTTTCTACCACTGGAACTTCAGCCATGTGGTGGCAGTGTGAGATCAGAACGGGAGCAGCACCATTTCCTCCCTCCGCCTTTTGCCATTGTAAAAAACAGGGCTCCTCAAGCAAAATTTCTTTAACTGCTCAGAGCCACCATTTTAGGTCAGACTTTTTACTCCCATCTCTTGATTTAAGCCTCTCTACTTAGAGTAATAGATAGATATGTGACTGAAAAGAATATTTTTTATATTACTTTCTTTGATTTTGAGCAGGCTTGTTCTCGCACAGGTATTTTATGAGGCCCTGGATCCATGTCTCCCACAGGGTTTATTTTAGCTCTTGCCTGTTTTGTTGTTCACTAATTGATGCTAAAGTAGAATATATATGTGGTGGGATATCAGAGAATACATATGAGAGGTAAAATTCCTGTCATTTAATCTATGTAGAGGCAGTGACTAGCATTTTACTATATTTGTGTAGAAAATAATATATATATATATATATATATATATATATATATATATATATTAAAAATATATGTATTTATATAGTCTTTCTCTTTTGAGAAGGTAAGTGTAAACACTTTTTAAAAGTCTCTTATAATAGATACAAAATCTCCAGTAAGAGAAGACACACTGAGTTCAATATTAAATCAAGGAGAATCAGTGCGTAATTTCTGTAGTCAAATCCAAATGACAGTAGTTACCAATATTAAAGTACTACAAGGCATAGGACCCACAGTAGGAGTTTTACTGAACTCTTCCAACCCTATTCTTGCCACAGGAAGGTCTATAATTAGGCACTGAACTTAGGGGATGAGCAACTTGAACAGATATCAGAGGGCAATGGAATGCCAAGTTTGGTTTATTTTTTGATAAGTCACCCTAATTAGCAGCTGTGAAGGGCCAACAAGTCATATATATATATATATATATATATATATATATATATATATATATAATATTTACTTACATCAGTTTAGATTTAAGAAGAAATGATTAAAGTAAAAGATGCACCTCTATTTGTACACTAAGAAATTTCCTCATCTGGAACACACATATCTTATTACTTTTGCTTTTTATTTATTTATTTTAAAATTTTACTTTATTTATTTATTTATTTGTTTGTCTTTTTGAGACAGGTCTCACTATGCAGTTCAGGCTGGCCTTAAGCTCACTTTGTAGCTCAGGCTGGTCTCGAACTCACAACAATCCTACTGCCTCAGCCTCCCAAGTGCTGGGATTACAGGCATGGGCCACCACACCTGGCTTAAAATTTTACTTTATTTTAAAGAGTAAAAGCGGAAACAATAGCAAAAAGAATCAGCAAAAACAGACAGAAACAGAAACAGAGTAACATACAACAATACACATTGCACAGATTTTCAAAACAAAAAAGCAAATTAATAATTAACAATGTTAAGTATTTTTATCACCAGATTATTTATTTTCACTTATTTACTAACTGAATCATTTTATTTGTTTCAGCATATCTTGCATTGCATAACGTTTACATTCATCATGAGATTTGGCAGAAGAACCTAATAATTCTTTCTTCATTTTATGTCCCTTTCCCCACCTACATTTGACATTGACTGAATCAGTTCTATTAAGTGTCTTTGATACTGCATGAAGCATTCCACAGACAAAATCCAGGCTATTGTGTGGGATGTGGAAGGATAGTAAGTGTACACCAAACAGTGAAAGAAAATGCACATACATACATGGAAGATAACACAGTGATGTGCTCAGTGCAGGCACTACCAGAAAAGTGGTTTAGGGTAAGGAAAACTATTTTTTAATGTTTATTTATTTACTTATTTATTTATTTTTCAGTACTGGGGATTGAACTCAGGATCTTGCACTTGCCAGACAAGGGCTTATTCTACTGAGCTATCTCCTCTGCCCAAGAGGAAAATTAAAGTACAGCATGACACACAGAGAAAGCACTTGTTTGGATTTTAAAAGTCATGCACCTTAGCCCAGGTGTATTTTGTTGAGATTGACAGCAGTGACGGGCAGAATGCTGAGATATGTCAAGGGATTTCAATAAAGCATGCTTGTCCCAGAATTCATTCTAATTAAATTATGTACAGGAGATGTGACATATTTCTGTGAATCATTAAGGACATTACAGTGGAGAAAATATACTGCAAGTCATGTCCAGAGATTAGAAAGTCTGTGCTATGACCTAAAGTATTAAGAACTTTCCATAGCAATTATTATTTTATTTTATCCTTTTCTTAGAAATATGGGAGAGATTGACCCTGTGGTGCTTGTGACCTTCAAATGGGATGGTGGGAGGAGTCCTCTAGGCCCAATGTATTACCTGTACTACCCTTACATGAGTGCTTTAAGAGCTGTGTTCTACATCATAGTGAATTCTACTGCCCAGTGTCATCTAACATAAATGATGTTTGTCCAAAGTTTAGGTGGGTATAAATCCTCCTTATTCTCTGCATAAGAATTCCAACATTTTGTGGCTCTTTCCCAAAGTTAAATTAATCATGAAATTTTAGGTTTTGAGTCAATCAGGCAAACAAGGAACAAGAATAATGCAAACAAATTCACTTAGAAAAATGAATTCCAGAAGTGCTTCAAAAAATGTAAAAATAATGAGATTAATTTGTGTCAAAGAAGTGGGATTGTGCCAGGGAGATAAGCTCAGTGGCATAAACAGTTGGTAGGCAAAGGAAGGATCCTGAGATTGAACTCCAGTATTTAAAGAAAAAGGGATTGATTGCAATATCTTTACCAGTAATATTTTTTGAAAATTATATTCTCATGACATTTCCTACTATATCAGATATTTTTATACCATATTCAGTGCACTTGGTCATACAATTATGTGTTCAACAATTTTCCCTTGTGGCTTGTTCCTAAAATTTTCCACTTTTAGCAAGACTGATTACAAACCATGGATCACACACTTGCATTTCTCTGTCTATTTTTCCATAACCTGTCTTCAAAAAGTCTTAATATCCTGCTAGCAAGTTGCACTAGCAGAGATGAGACAGGAGAATGCTGTGTGGCAGGCTGGCAGGGGAAGTGGGCTTGGTCCTCTTATCCCAATATCCAAGGGTGCATGCTCAGAACAGCTCCCAAATCCCAGACCTTGGACTTTCGGTGAGAACTTGAGTGGGTTTTGAAAGCAAGGTGTGAATTGATTGCTAGTTAAAATGTGACAAAATGTAAAAAACAGAAAGCACTATATTTCAAATTTTAAAAAATGTGAAAATAGAAAGTGACAGTCAACATTGCACTTTTTTTTACTGCTTCTTTTCTCAAATGGACTGATCTCATAATGTAGAGTGCACACTTTTCTTACATGTGCTTAATGATCACTTTTCCTGCAGAGGCTGACCTATCCCCTTACTTTGTTTTTTTCATTGTAATATTTTTTATCATTCTTAACTTTATTGAAAATCAATAATTATATAGCATATTAAAATTATAGACAAATATTGGAATGAGAAAGATATAAGATTGAACTTTAGAGAAATAATTTTTAAATGAATATATAACATGAAATTAATAATAGACTGCACATTGTGAAAAATTACAAATGTAAATGAACATAGCAATAAAATTGTTTACAATAAAATTGAAGAAAGAATTTACAGATCAGTAATATAATAATTCACTCTGGGCCAATATCAACAAACTTATATGCATATAATTAGAATTCTCAAAGTAGAATGGGATTTGCAATAAATATTCAAATATTTAAATTTTCTGAATTTATTTGAAATTATAGCACCGCATTTCCAAGAAAAATGAACCTTATACACAAAAAATATGGACAAAATCATACCAAGATACAAAAATGAAATTGTCCAAAACTAATTATGAAGAAAAATATACACATACACAGAAAAAATATGAGCTATGGAAGAACAAAATTAAATAGCACCTTATTCCACATTAGAAAAAGAAAAGAGCAAGTGGGTAAGAAACTAGACTAATTCAAAGAACTGAAATAAAAGATCTGTCCTCATTGAATTTTATACTTAGCAAACATAACTTTGAAAATTAAAAGTAAAATATCTTCCAGTTATGCGAACTCAAAATATTCTAATACCTCCAGATGTAGGATATAGAAAATAAGACCATAATCCAGAATGCAAGAGAATTTGTTGTATGGCCCTGGTTAAAGAATAAAGAGCTCTCAAAATGGTAATTATGCAGGATGTATGTAAAATATAATTATATCAGATGAACCCATTAAAAGAAACATTGAAGAGTGTGGTAGCTGTGAGATTTGGCTTTAAGGGAAAGGGTAGAGAGATCCAACCAGTTAGTGTGAAAGTTGAGACAAAGTTCTTGCAGAATATGGAGGCACCAATGTAGTTGTAGACAACAGTGATTATTTCTTGTTCAGAGATGGTGACATTCTTGGAAAATACCTGAGTGAAGTAAATCACTATTGAAATAGCCTCAGACAATGCTGCCCATTCCACTGAGGTTCTGCCATCTTTCATCATGTACATAACTTCCATGCCTCTTTTATAATAGACTGATGATATCTAAACTAATGACATCTATTCTCTCTAAAGTTTAGTTTCACTGTACTGGTGTAAACACTTACAAATAAAATATGTAAATGAATGTTTAAAGAAATAATTAAAGGAAAACCCATCAGAATTACAGCTGACTTCTCTTCACAAACCATAAAGGCAAGAAGAGCATAGAGCAGAGTACTTCAAGTCCTCTATGAAAACAAATTTCAGTCCAGACTGTTATAACCTGAAAAACTCTCATGTTTGATGGAGAAGTGAAATACTTCCATGTATGAATCTGTGATCAGTTCAGAGTACTGACATAGCATTTGAATAGGTTAATATACATAAAAATATCAACAAAGAAAAAGTTTTCATGATAATAAAGAATTACTAAAAATAAAACATAAGAAAACTACTGGAATGGCAAATATATGACCAGCACTTGTAATAGTTTCAGGATAGGTATTTTACAAAGTTCTTGTATGTCATGGACATGGACAGTGTCTGTGATGCTTACTGGTGGCCAGGTGTCATTTGTGGGACGGAGCTACTCTTATTTCTTTCATATCCTGTGTAGATCCAGACAGAATCATGATCCACAGATGCAGGAGAAGTCCATTTGTAGAGTCCATTTACAGATGGAAATGTTTTGCAACTGTATGCAAAAGAATAATTGAAAGACTGCTTTTGTGTGTCTCTTTTTCTCCTGTGTTTAATTGTTTGCCCTGTTTGATGGGTGCTTTCTATTCTCATTTATGGAGTTGTAGTCATTTTGATCCCTTTCTAGAATATCTTTAAGTAGTCTCTGTAGTGTTATATTTATCATCATGAAATTCTTTAGTTGTTCTCTGCATGGAAGTATTTCACTTCTCCATTAAACTTGAAATAGAGTTTTGCATAATATATCAGTCATGGTTGGAATTTCTTTTCTTACAAGACTTGTAGTATTTTGCTCCATTCTCTCCTTGACTTGATGTTTTGTGAAGAGAAATCTGCCATTATTCTGATGGGTTTTCCTTTAAATGTGACCTCTTTCTTTTCTCTAGAAGATTTTAGTGTGCTGTTCCTGTACTAGAATTCTAGGAGTTTGATTATTATATGTCTGGGTGTGTTTTTAATGGGGTTGATGTTATTTGGAGTTCTACATGCTTTGGTTACCAGAATGTCAGATTGTTTCCCCATATTTAGGAAGTTTGCTGCTGTTACTTCTGCCCAGATTTTTTTTATATCATTTTTATTGCCTCTTTCTCTCTCTATTTTTATTCATTTATTTATTTTTTTTTTTGGCCGAAGATTGAACTCAGGTCCTTGGGATTGCTAGACAAGTGCTTATTCTACTGAGCTGTCTCTCTGGCCCCCTTTTCTTTCTCTTTGTTGCCTATGAATCTTATGTTGTTCATCTTTGCATCATCTTACAGATGTTTAATTATTTTTTCCTGCATTCTAGTTGTTATTAAGAGATCTTTTCTTACCTTTTCACTAACTGCAATGGTGTCTTGAAGGTCTAAAAGTCTATTTTCACTTTCATTTAAGTAGTTTTGCCAGCTTGTGATTGAGGACTTAATTTCCTGTACAGCACTTTGAATCTCCCTTATGCATTCCATTTATTTCCTATAATGCTCATTCAAGGATTCTGTCATTTTTCTACTCTCCTGTATTTTTTTAATCAGTGTCTTCTTTAGAAGCACTCAGCACTTCTTTCATTATAGTTATCTGTTTTTTTTTTTTACTTCAGAAATTATTTCTGATCTGATTTCCTCTGTGCCTTTTTGCAGTTGTTTCTGTACTTCTGACAATATTATTTCAGAGATTTCAGGTGTGTGCTTTCCAATTTCTTCTGTTTTTTCGTCTTCTGTATTTTTCTGGGTGTGCTTGGGGCCTGAGAATGCATTTTGCTCCATCTATTTGGGGAGATGGCTCAGTAGAATAAGTGCTTGCCTGTCAAACACAAGGGCCTGAGTTCAATCCTCAGTTCTGCCAAAAATAAATAAATAAAAAGAAACAATAAATAAAAAATAAAAGGAAACACCAGTCAAATACCTCAGTGGACAAAATCTCCTACAAGCAGTTGCAGGGGCCGGGGGGTTCCAGGCCTGCCGTGCTGGGCCCGACCCTGGGGCATACTAAGAGGGCAATTGAGACTGGGCATGGTGGGTACATGCATGTAATCCTAGCTCTGGGGAGGCTATAAACAGGAGAATCACTATGAGTCTGATCTATGAGACCCCAAACACCCTGTAGACACTACCCTAAAAATACAAAAAAAGGAAATGACTTTCAGTTGGAAAAACAAATCACAAGAACCCTACCAAAACAATCAATAGCAATACTATCAGCCATTTCTAAGTAGTGAATTTGGAATGCAATTTTCCTTGCTCTTCATAGATTCTGATTTTTAATCTTCTGTACTCATTATCATGAGATTGAGTTAATGAACAAAAAGTGAATAAAACACGTTCACATTTTCAGGACTGATAGAAATGGCTCTCTGCTTTGCTTTCAGAAATGTAGCTCTTAGAGCCGGGCATGGTGGCGCATGCCTGTAATCCCAGCACTAGGGAGGCTGAGGCAGGAGGATTGTTGTGAGTTCAAGACCAGCCTGAGCTACAAAGTGAGCTTAAGGCCAGCCTGAACTGCACAGTGAGACCCTGTCTCAAAAAAAAAAAAAAAAAAAAAAAAAAAAAAAAAAAAAAAAGAAATGTAGCTCTTCTCTTTGTTCTAATTATATCTACTAATGTCATTTAGTATTGGGAAAAGAAGCAATCTTTCGTTAAATAAGCTTAGGCTGTTATTACCTAGAAGCTGCACATTCTCATCGTTCTCATAAATATATTCACACTTTCCATTTTAACCTTAGTTTCCCTGTCTGTGCGCATTCAATTATGAGGCTAGAACAGCGGGAGATTCTGGCTTCTGGGGTTATGATTTCTGGACAAGTACAACCTGGACTCCTGGAGGCCTACACCATTGCAAACTGACTTTCAGGGCAACCCCACTATCTCCAAGCTGTATAGGTGGAGCAGTGGAAGGGAGTCTCCTTATTATTTCTATTTATTTTTATTCTGGTAACTCAGAGGGAAGTACTCTACTTCTATAGAGCAGAAAATGGAACCAAAGAAAATGTTTTTTTTGGCAATTCTCCTTCTGCCACTGAAATTTTGACCATTTGGGGGCAGTATGAGACCATGAATGAACACAATTCCTTTTCAACTCCCAGCTTTTCCTTTTATGAAAGCAGCACTATGTGTTGGGAGCAAAACGTCTTAATTTACCCAGAGAAACCAGTACTAGGGCAGGCTTGTTCTATCAACTTTTGCTTTAATCCTCTGTACCCATCTAATAGAAATGAGCATGAAAAGTGTATTTTTGTAATGACAGTTTGTTTGATTTTTAGTAGGTTTCTATGATATTGCAAGAGTCAAAACACCAGAGTTTCTCATAGATACCCCTTGAGGACCTACAAAGCCTGTAGGGTCTCTTGGCTCCAAAGAGAAAAGTCCCTCTATCCTGTATCTCTTTTAGAAACTGATAAAGAGGTCTAGCCTTGTTAGTATATTCTAGAATCCAAACTCTACAAAACTCAGCCACCCCTAGGAAGGTGAAGTCTCTTGGCTATTTGATATGTTTTTGGCAAAAGGAAGTGCAGGATGGACTGGATACTTTCTGAGTGCTCTGTTGTTCTGACTAGTCATAAGTAATCTGGGATTGACATATCTGAGCTTTCTCTCAGGACACTTTATAACCTTAGGAGGTGTTGTGTCTTATATCTAGATGTCCCCCCAAAACCTCATGAAGTCATAAGTGAGGCTTTTCAGAGGTGGCTGCATTTAGGGTTTGTGCTGCTGAAATCAAGGACGTGATGTTGGGATTGATTCATGGTGAAATGATTGGATTAAGGATGTGAGTGCTACTCACCCTAAGGGCGGTGAGTAGCAACAGAAAGAGCTATGGCTATGACTTGTCACCTGTAGCTCACTTGAATTGTACCTTCTACTTCCTTCTTCTGCAAATGATAAACTGTTTCTCCTCTCTGATGCCCCTCTGGCTTGCCACCATGCCTAGGAGTCAATCAGTTGTGTACTGAAACTTTTACAAACTGTGAGCCAAAATAAATTATACTTTCTTTAACTTTGGTTGTTCAATATTTTGCTTCAGCAATGAGAATAGTAACTGAAATAGTAGTCTAGGAATTTTAAGAGGTACACAGTTTTCTCCTGTACTTTGGGCCTTTATATCTCCACAGAGTGTTGAGTCATACACCTATTGTAAGAAGGTGATATCTTATTTTTCACTCTAGCGGGTCTTGTGCTAAGATTTATAACCCAAGAGATGGGAACTATCTCAAAATCCCTGCAAAAGGACTGTCCAGGTAAATTTTCCTCCCCTTATAAATGAATTTTCAAAGGCAAAGGGATCTTTACTTTTAAGTATTAAGAGGATAAAAAACAAAGTATCTTTAAGATTCAAAACTTAAAAACAGCTAGTTGAGGTCAGGTATTTTCTCAAAAAGTGTAAGACTTGACAAGACTGGATAAAGAGGCACCAAAGCTTTGTTCATAGAACAAAAATTTTGACCAAACTTCCACTTATTATGTATATTTCTAACTCTCATGATAGAAGTATCATAGGGCCTGACAGTTTCTTTTGAGGGGTCTTGTTTAAGTAACCCTTAGACTATAGTCTTTGGTCCTTCTCTTACTTCAGGTTGAAGTTTGCATTGTTTCTGGTGGGAAAAGTAAGTGAGGTCTTTGAAATAAATTCATACTGACAAAACTGTTTGTATTTTTTCCACTATGTGTCCATCAGTCCAAACATTGTGTCTACCTGTAATACTTGCAGGGGGAAAATTCTCATGAGGATGTAACCCTGGATTTCAGACAAAACTTTAGACAGCACGTCTCTTTCCAGTGATCAGATTCAGGATTAAAGCATTATCAGAAAACAGTGAACAAAGGCCTCCACTTTCCAGTTACAAGCTTCAGGCTTACAGAAGAATATTTGCTTCATGCTGTCAGGAAAAGGGTTGAAGTGATAAGAATCATCTAAAATGTGTGTGTACACTGAAGTGACCCTGGCTGTGTGCCTTTCTGTAGGGAGGCCATCTCATGAGAAAAGACTCTATAAACATAACTACTAACTCTCAAAGGACTAATTGCTCCCAGAGTCTAGCTGAACAGAGAACAGTCCTTCCTTCCATACAGGCCTATTGATTCCAAGTCACTTTTGTCCAAATGCAGTACTTAACAAACTGAGAAAATGATGCAACATGACACCATTTTTCTTATCTGCCAATGGCTTCTTTTCACACACAATATCCCCTCAGAAGATTCACCTTCATCTTTGGTGCTGTCTGCTGCATAGTGATAGTGGGGTTGCCCTCCAAGTCAGTTTGTCATTTGACTATGCTCATATCTACTATACTTTAATAATAAACTTATTTACATCTTTTTCAAATCACTATGTGGCTCTTTTCTATCTATTTGGATCTGAACTTGAATTTTCCTGGTTCAGGGAGGGGGCAATAGTTTCTTTCAGTAGTTCCCATGGCAAGCGTGGTAGGATCTTGGAGGCTTTTTCTTTCACTGTGGGCCCTCATTTTTATTGTCAATTACTCAAATTTTATTTTCTTCTGTATTTTTAAATCGATTTTGTTGGTATACATTTTCCAAACATACTGATCACATTTATTATAAAATATTTGTATCTGTATATAATATATCCTGATTTTCTTTTCCACCCATTTCCATCTCTTCTCTTAAATCCTTCTTACTGTTCTTATTTATAAAAGTTATGTTTCCATTTTTCCTTTGTGGTCTCTTTTTGAAAAATTTTCCTGGAGCCGCCGGCTCCTGAGGAGCAGCGGGGCCTTCCGGGCCGGGCGGGGGTGGGACCGGTTACCACGTGAGGACCGCCCCTGCCCTCTGGCCTCAGCGTCCAGGACCCAGCCTGCGACTCCGGCCGCTTTGCACGGCCCACAGGCGTCTCTGACCACTCCCGCTCCGGAAGCCGTCGGCTTCGTGAGTCACACCGCGCGCGGAAGCGCTGGGTAGCCTCAGGGGTGCGCCGTGGGCAGGGCCACCGCGGCTGGGAGGCCGGCTTGCTGGACGTCTCCGCGGTGCGGCGTGTCTCCGAACCAGCACTGTGATGGGCAGCGGCCAGAAGGGAGGTGTCCATGGCGTCGGAGCGGCAGCGGGTCAGACACCGCTGGAGCAGCCCTTCGGAAGGGCATCCCCGCAAGCGCAGCTGCGTCCGAGGCGCCGGTAATTTGGCCCCCTCCAGCGGGCCGCCTCCTGGCACTGCTAAGCACCCTTGAGCGTCCCGCAGCCCCCCTCTCCTGAAAGCCCGGGACGACGAGAATGTGGCCTGCTTGCCCAGGCCACCTCGGAGCTCCTCGCGTAGCAGAGATTCCTCTTCCTCCTCCTCGTCCTGCTAGTCCGGGGCAGGTGTGGGCGGGGTTAACCCCCCAGACTACCTGAATCGAAGAGCTAGGGGGTGCCCTTCATCCAAGGGTTCCCCTCTGCGTCCCGCTAGCCCCTCCTTGGAAGAAATGGCATCTCTTAAGGAGGGTGCTTGCAGCCTTAAGGTTGATTCCAAAGATAGTTCTCCTAAGGCTAGCAACTCTGAGTTTGCAGCTGAAGCTGAGGGTCAGAATGATGTGACAGATCCAGACAAGGTCCAGAAGAGGAAAAGGAATAGGCTTCGAGACCAGGGCTCCACTGTCATCTATCTGAAGGCCATCCAGGGCATCCTGGGAACATCAATGCCCAAAAGGAAGGGAGAGGCTGCTGTCCCCATGGTGAAGCCATGTCTAGGAGAGCACCTCAGCCGAGAAGGGTCAGCCCGCAATGTGGCCACCACTGCTCCTCGGAAGGAGAGAGTGCCTTCCCCACAGATGAGAGTGGAAGAGAAAAGACCTGTGCCAGACAAGGGTGTCTGCGACAGGAAAGTGGTTATAGACCCTCAGGAGAAAACCAGTGCAGAACAACTTGGGGGCCAAAGAACAGATATTGACAAGCCTACTCTGCCCCCAGAGTTTGTGGATGATTATGGCTCTCACCTAGAAATCCAAAAGATTAAAGACAGGGAGGTGGTGCTGGAGCAGCCCTCTTCTGGAAGTGACTGGTCTGATGTGTATGAGGTCTCCACAGTCAGATTCTCTCAGGAAGAACCGGTCTTGCTAGAATACTCAACAGTTCCAGAGTCTTCTTCCTTCCCCACTGACTATGTCATGTACCCTCCTCATTTGTATAGTAGTCCTCAGTGTGACTATGCCAGCTACTGGAGCAGCAGCCCAAAGACTCCAAGCTACCACTCTGTGTGCAGCAGCAGCCATGACACAGCACAAACTGGGAAGAGCAGCCGTGGCCTCTCATGTGACTATTCCCCCAGCCCCACAGTGGGTGCCCAGAACACCTCCAGAGACCTAAAGCCTTCAGATGAAGGCAGATCCAAGAACTCTCGCTCACTTAATTTCTCCAGAAGTTCCAGAGGAGAACAGATGAAGGAGAAAAGGACATTCCAAGAGGAGACACCTTGTTCTAGTGGAGGACAAGTGGACAGGAACATATCTACCTTCCTGCCAAGGAGTAACTGGGAGGCAAGCCTTGAGGGGGGCTTCATTGATACCCATTGCCACTTGGACATGCTCTACTCCAAGCTGTCTTTCAAAGGGACCTTCACAAAATTCAGGAGAGTGTATAGCAGCTCCTTCCCTAAAGAGTTTCAGGGCTGCATCACAGACTTCTGTGACCCTCGAACACTGACAGATTGCCTGTGGGAGGAGCTATTGAAAGAAGATCAGGTTTGGGGGGCCTTTGGCTGTCACCCTCATTTTGCACGGTACTATAGTGAGAGTCAAGAACGAAATCTTTTGCAAGCCTTAAGGCATCCCAAGGCTGTGGCCTTCGGGGAAATGGGCCTGGATTACTCTTACAAGTGCACCACGCCTGTCCCAGAGCAACACAAGGTATTTGAGAGGCAGCTGCACTTGGCTGTGTCTCTGAAGAAGCCTCTAGTTATTCACTGCCGAGAAGCTGATGAGGATCTGCTGCGCATCATGAAGAAGTGTGTGCCCTTTGACTACAAAATTCACAGGCACTGCTTCACTGGCAGCTACCCGGTCATTGAGCCCCTGTTGAAGTACTTTCCCAACATGTCTGTGGGCTTCACTGCAGTGCTGACATACTCTTCTGCCTGGGAGGCCCGGGACGCTCTGAAACAGATTCCCCTGGAGAGAATCATTGTGGAGACGGATGCTCCCTACTTCCTCCCACGCCAGGTTCCCAAAAGCCTTTGCCAGTATGCTCACCCTGGCCTGGCTTTGCACACAGTTCGAGAGATTGCCAGAGTCAAAGAAGAACCGCTGTCCCACACCTTGGCTGCTCTGCGTGAGAACACTAGTCGTCTCTACAGTCTATAAGCCAGAAGACAAAGCATGAGTCTTATTAAAGGTCAATCCATTCGCATGATGTGCTTTTTAGACATCAGGCCGAGTGGGTCTTTGGCTACATTTTCTTAATGTACAGAATATAGATGAGCATGAAGCCTGATTGTCTCGTGTGAACTTGGCTTGGAACCTTCTTCCTTTTTTTCCCACAAACCTTTAGGATGACCACCAGCCTGATTAAACAGGTTGGGTCTGAACTTTGCCTGTCTCAAGTCAAGGATGTGATTCCCAAGAGTCCATGGGTAGAGAAAACCAGTACTGGACTTTGTCCTTGGAAATCTGTGCTCATAAGGCTTCAGAACCTGGCTGGTGGGTGGGCGGGGCATGGGGGAGGGGTAAGGGGCTGCCCAGAGTGGCTTCTGGCCTTTGTCTGTTGGTTAGAATGTTCTAGGGCAGTCCCTGGACAAATGCCATGCAAGTGTATGAGTGCTAGTACGCATCCGTGTTCTTTATAGCTGGTGGTTTTGAGCAGTCTGTGAATAAAGACAGCCTCCTCATCCGAGCAAAAAAAAAAAAAAAAAAAAAAAAAAAAAAAAAAAAAAAAAAAAAAAAAAAAAAAAAAAAAAAAAAAAAAGAAAAAAAAAAGAAAAATTTTCCCTTCCTGTTCTTGCCTCTCTTGTTTCCCTTCCAATTTGAATATATCTTTCCTACTTCTCAATATCTATTTTAATGATTAGATCTACTTTATTATTTGTGCTATGGATTCTCACAGAAGAGAGACAATATGATATTTTCATCATATGATTGATTTAATTCACTTAAAATATGGTCTATGTGTGCATCCACTTACCTAGAAATGTCTCAAGTTTATCTCCTTTTATGGCATTGTATTCCATTGCATGTAAGAACTACAATTTCTTTATCCATTCACCTGTTGATGGTCATTTGAGCTGTCTCCAAGATTAACTATTATAAATTGTGCTTCTATAAACATAAACACGTATCACTGTGGTACAATGCTTTTAACTATTTTGAGAAAATAGTGGAATAGCTCTACAAAAAGGAACTTGTAGTTTTAGATTTTTGAGGGATGTCGATAATGCTTTCCATATTCCTTGTATCAAGTTACTCTTTCACCAAAGAGAGAAAGGTTTCTTTTTTTCCGTTGTGTTACTGACATTTATTCTTGGTTGTTATGTTATCTATTTTTACCATCAGATCTGTTGCTTAGATTAACAGAATAAGTTATGCAAGATTGAAAAATAATTGATTATTAGCACTTGCTTTCAAGAAGCCTTATTTTTCTATTTTCTTGTCTACTTTCTTTATAAGTTTATTTTATAGAGAATATAATAACAATTTATAAGACATTATAATTGGTTCATATTTAGAAGACCAAGATGAGAGGTATTTACCAATTGTTTTTGTATTACACAATGCTGTCCTTGATGTAGTTGTTTACATCACAGATATCAGAATACAGAGTTTGTCAAGGTGAAAATTCTAAACATTTACTGCTATTTAAAAAAAAAAACTGAAGGACATTATTAGTACAATTATCTCAGCCAACCTGTATGTATACTTGAATGTTTTTTGTCTTCCTTTTTCCCTATCTTTTCTCCTTTCTCTTGTCTTCATTGCTTAATCCTTAACTTCAGTTTCTTCCTGCTTTATTATATCTATTATATCTTTCAGGTTTTATCTGTTTTTTTCAGGTTCTTATACTACAGAGACAATCTGATATTTCTACATGTCAGTTATGTTTAGTTCACGTATGAGTGTAGCCTCTAGTTGCATGCACTTAACTATAAAAGTCTAAATGTGGTCATTCTTCATAGCTGAGTAATACTCTATTGTATAAAAATACCATATCCTCTTTTATCTATTACTCAAGAGGTGGGCAATTTGGTTGCTTGCAAGATTTTGATATGACAAATTGTGCTGCTGTAACATGGGTGAACATATATCTCTGTGATATGATGTTTTCTGTTCTTTTTATTTTCTCCTACTCTTTTTTTTTTTTTTTTTTTTTTTTT
>PVKA01022889.1:0-13988 GCA_004027165.1 Ctenomys sociabilis | reverse complement strand
CTACATTCTCACAAACAGTGAAGAAAGCCTCCTTTTTCTGCAAGCCTTTCTAGCATTTGTTATTACCTGATTTGTTTATGAAAGCCATTCTTGTTTGGGTGAGATGCTATCTTAATGTTTTAGTTTGCATTTCTCAAATGGACAGTGATATGGAACAATTTTTCCTTTTCTCTCTTTCTCTCTCTCCTTTTTGCAGAACCAGGGAATGAACTCTGCCCCTTGAACTTGCCAGGGAAAGGCTTATTCCCCTGAGCCATCTTTCCAGCCACAAAACTTTTCATGTATTAATGTACCACATATATTTCTTCTTCTGTGAAATATGTATTCATCTCAGATGCCACTTTTTGGATTGGATCTTTGAATTTTGGGATCCTAAGTTTTTTAGTTCTTTATTCTACATAGAAGAGCTTTGAATGAGTGATTGTTGGTTATAATACATTTCCCAATTTGTAGATTCTCTTTTCACTCTATTGGAGATTTCTTTTGACATGAATAAACTTCTCAATAATATGAGATCCCAGTTGTTGATTGTTTGAAATGTTTATTGCATAGATCTTTTTTTTGACCATGAGCCCTCTGCCTACCCCTTTGCCTTCAGGATTTCCACCTACTTTCTCTTGCAGTAGATTTAATGTTTCTGTATTAATGATAAGATCTTTAATCCATTTTACCTTTAGTTCAGTAGACAATAATAAAAACAGGAAAATTTTTTGCTTTCAGCATGTTGAGTGTTAGTTTTCAAGCACCATTTATTAAAGACGCTGTCTTTCTCCCAGGTAACATTTGGGCCCTCTGTCAAAGATAAGTTGGCTGAGTGTGTTTGTAGTTGTATGCATATCTTCTGATGTGTTCCATTGATCATCAGTGTTTTTTATTTTTCTTGCCAGTAATCTGTTGATTTTCTAAGACAGTTTTATTGAGAAACAAATAGCAATGAGAGTTTCAAAACCGATTAGTAGGACAGTTTCATTAATTAATACATTGCATATGGTTGTCTTCTTAGTAGTTACTCATAGTAAAAGATGCAGACATATCCTATCCACAAATACTATTAGTACTTTCTAATAGTGTTTAGAAAGATTCAATGAATCATGCTATTCATTGAATTAAGAGAAAGTAGTCGTATATCTATCCTGTTTTGTATATATAGATGCAAAATGGTCCTTCATTTGTAACCTCTTTTTTGTTTAGCTTTGTCAGAAATGGGTATTCCATTGTCATTTAAATATTATAAGTGTGTAAATTCAGCAAAATATTTGAATATAGTCCAGTAGTACATAACAGTACTGGGTTATCCATAGGACTGGCAATGTCAGAAGTGGTTGACTTGAGCCTTTTACAGCTTAGCATATTAATATGGCTTTACTTTATATACTTCATTTTTATACTTTCCTGCTGGATGGTTAAGACCAAGATTAAGCAAGAAATATATGACAGGAAATGTAACTTTTGTATCTAACAAGGTCAGTCAAGTCCCCTCAGGATTTATACTGAAACCCTGTACCACAGTTTGTAGATCCTTTGTCCATGTCAGCCATGTAGATGAGTCACAGGCATTACTTGAACATATGTACTCTGTGAAAGCCTGAGAGAATATTTTCTCTCCTGTGACTCTCCTTATGCACACTACATCATCGAACACTTTCCTCTGTGGACCCATAATGACTTTGATTAGAAAATTTCGGACACAACTGAGTTGCATGATATTACAGTGTAGGTTCTCCTATATCCTGAGTCTTCACTTACCTTGAAGGACAAGGGACAAAATGTTGGCTGTCCTTGAAGCCCTTCTTTTTTCAAATTTTTGTTCTGCAAATTTAGGTTATTAACCCTCTAGCACAGAAGCTTATTATTATTACCCTACAACACAGGCAGTTGAGCTTAAACTCACTATCTGTCTGAATATCAAACATTTTAGACATAATATGGAACAGATATTTTCCATCAAGTATTGACATGTTAAAATTTAAGTCCCCACAGAATATGAAGAAAAACCCCTAAAAATAAAAATATTGGAAAAATATGAATAAGCAATTTCATATTTTTACACAGAAATTTAGTAATTAGCCATATGCAGCATTGTAGCAGGACAGCCATAAGACATTTTTTTCTTGTCTGTTATAATTTATTACTTAAAAAAAATAAACATTTACTTGAGAGACAGTATAACAGTAATTGGTATGACATGACAAGTAGTATGTATTTAGAAGACCGGAATGACAGGCATTCCAAACATGACCTTACTATTACACATTGCTATCTTCAGTGCAGTTGCTTAGTTCACAGGTATCTGCATATGTAGTTAGTCATGGTGAGAGTCTTACCAATTAACTGCTACTTTCAAAAAACTGCTGAAAATTCTCAGGATCATTGCCTTAACCATCTTGCCCCTGTTGTGTTTCCTAGCTTTTTTTCCTTGCCCCTTCTTTATTCTGAAAACCTTAAATTCTTGCTTTCATTTTGATTGTTCTATACCTTTCTATTTTTATTTCTGCTTTTGACTTCTTACACTACGGAGACAATACAATATTTATGCATGTAGGTCTGGTTTATTTCACTTGAATATATCTTCAGGTGGCATCCACTTAAATATAAAGGCTTTGAGTTTATCATTCTTGATAGCTGAGGAATACTCTATTCTATAAAAATCTTTTTCATCCATTCTCCAGGTGATGGGCATCTTGGTTGTTTCCAAGATTTTGCTATCACAAATTGTGCTGCTATAAACATAGGTGCACATATATCACTATGATATGATGTTTTCAGTTCCTCTGGGAAAATTCTCAGTAGGGGGATAGCTGGCTTGAATGGGATTTCCAGTCCTACTTTTACGAGGAGTCTCCACACTGATCTCCACAATGGTTGCACCAGTCTATATTCCCACCAGCAGTCGACAAGTGTTCCCTATTACCCATATCCTTTCCAATATTTGTTGTTGGTTGATTTCTTTATGATAGCCATTCTTTTGTGAGTGAGATGGTATTCTGTGTTGTTTTAATTTGCATTTCACACATTGCTAGTGATGTGGAGCATTGTTTTATATGTTTATTCACTTTAATTTCATCCTCTGAGAAGTGTGTGTTCATCTTGGATGCCCATTTATCCATCGGGTCTTTAAATTTTAAGGCCCTAATTCTTTTTAGTTGTTTATAAATTCTAGAGAGCAGACCTTTGTCTGAGAGCTTATTAGTGAAGAGCTTTTCCAAATTTGTAGGTTGTCTTTTCACTTTGTAATTTCTTTTGACATGCAAAAACTTCTCAATAAGAGGCCCTAGTTGCTAATTCTTTTAAGTATTGTCTGTGTGATTTGATTTTTGTTCATGAACTCTTTGCTTACACCTATGTCTTCAAGAGTTCTTCCTACTTTCTCTTCCTGGAGATTTAGCATTTCTGTTTTAATATTTAGATATTTAATCCATTCTGACTTTAGCTTAGCACATGGTGTTAGACCTGGTTCAATTTTAGTTTTTGGCATGTAGATAGACAGATTTTCCAACCCCATTTGCTAAAGAGGCTATCTTTTTTCCAGTAATCACATTTGGCCCCTTTGTGGAAGACAAGGTGCCTGAATGTGGTCATAGAGGCTTCTGCATCTTCTCATCTAGTGCATTGTTCCTCAGGTTTTTTGATGCCAATATCATGCTGGTTATATCACAGTAGCTTTGTAATATAATTTCAAACCAGGAATTTTAGTGACTCCTGACTTGTCTTTGCTCCCCAGGATTCCCTTTGATATTCTAGGTCTTTTCTGGTTTCAGATAAATTTTAGAAAAGATTTCTCTAGGTCTGTGAGGTATATTTATGGTTGTTTGGTAGGGATTGCTTTAAATCTGCAAAGAAATTCTGGGAGTATGGCTATCTTTACAATTTCATTTTTATTATGTTTTTGTGGTGAATTTGTGGGATCTTGATTATTATATGTCTGACAAAATGTTTTAAGTAGGTATATTTCAGTTGATACTACTTGGGGTTGTGCCTGCTTAAGTTACCTGGGAGTCAGATTGTTTCCCCATATTTGGGAAATTTTCTGCTATTAATTCTGCCCATATTCTTTTTATATCATTTGTATTTGCTTATTCTTTTTTGTTAATGCCTTTTAATCTTATGTTGTTCATTTTTGCATCATCTTGCATCTCTTGAATTATTGTTTCTTGGATCCTAGTTGTTTTTTAAGAGATCTTTCCTTAGCTTTTCATTAGCTTTAATGATGTTTTCAAGGTCTGAAAGTCTATCTTCACTTTCACTCCAAAAGTAACGCCTACTTTTAATGTAGTTCTGAATTTATTGTGTATCTCTTCGAGTCAGTTTTATGCATTCTATTTGTTTTGCCTATTGCTCATTCAACATTTTCATCCTTTTTCTATTCTCTAGTTTTTTAAAAATCAATGTCTTCTTTAGAAATGCTTTGTATTTTTTTAAATAATTATTGTTTTTTTAACCTGGAAATTATTTCTGATTTTCTTTCCTCTTTACCATTCTTCAGTCATTTGTTTACCTCAGTTTTATCACTGTAAATATTTCAAGTATGTGTTCCAATTTCTGCTATACTTATGACTCCTGGCTTTGTTCTAGGTGGGCTTTGGGCCTGAGATTTCATTTTGCTTCTTTGTTTTCTCATATTCTATTTCAGAGGGAACTATTTTGGCTTCTATGATACTTTTTTGGTGAAAGTTTGATCGTATGTTGCTGTATCAGTGCAATCAGAACTTGTGTGTGAAGGGTCTGTTGTTTAAGTATCTTTCCTGTGTCAGAAATTTGTGTTTTTTTGTGTCCCAAGAATTTGCTTTCTCTGTTGATTGAGAATGAGGTATTGGTTTTTGTTTGACTCTGTCCTCCTTCCTTCAGTACAGGGCTTTAAGCAGGATATTAATTAAGCACTTCTTGATATTAGTAACCAAGGAAGAACATGTGGTTAAGTCAGATATGATGATCTATTTACAGTAGTATAACTAGCAATGCTAATAGCAGGTAGTGAAATGCAGAAATAAACAAAGTTTTGTAACTATTGGTTTGTATTTCAAGCCATAGGAGCAAACATTAAAGCTATGTAAGGAAGCAAATCATAAATTGGGAATTTGTATTTAAATTATGTTCCCTAAGTCCTGTCTAGGCAACTCCCCTTGATGTACCTGGAGTCTTCCAGGGAAACTAGTTAAGCCCAAATCACCTTTTGCCACTTCTGTGTTGTGAGACTTAGTTGTGGGTCTCAGCCTAGATCTTGTTGGCTCAGCAGTATGCTTCAGCTCACTGGGCCTAGTTCTATAGAACTCAAACTTGACATGGGTGAACCTGGGTCTGGCCACTGACCTCAGTGGTTACTTTTGGCAGTGGGCCCTGCCAAATTGCACTGGCTTAGACAGTACCCTGCTGGCTGGCTGCTGGGTTGACAGCTGCTTCTGACTACATACCCTGTCATAGTGGACCAGCAGTGGTGACTGGGCCCTGCTGGCTGGCTGCTGGGCTCAGTGGCTGCTCAAACATGTATAATACTTTAGTAAGTACTGCCATTTTTACTATATTTGTCCCTTGCATCTAAGAGCAAGAGATGTTTTTCTATTTTCTGATATCCTCATTGACCTTTTGGGGAGCAGGGTAGCAATGTAGTATTCAATATAGACACCTTTTACTTCATTTGTTAGATTCATTCCTAAGTATTACACTTTTCTTGATGCTACTGTGAAAGATGTTGTTTCCCCAGTTATCAACTCATTGAGTGTGTTATTATTGTTCAGAAATTCTATTGATTTTTGAATTTTGGCTTTGTATCCTGATATGCTACAGAATCTGAAATTAAATATGGAAGTCTTTTGCTGGAGTTTTATATCTATGCAGAGTATCATGTAATCTGAAAATAATGATAATTTAACTTCTTTCCTTAATATCCTTATGTTATTTGTTTCTGCCTCTTGTTTACTAGATCTGTCTAATACTTCCAGAACTATATTCAAGTGGAGACAGTGGACATCCTCGTCTTGTTCCTGATTTTAAACTGAATGCTTTCAGTTTTTTACCATTTAGTATGATTTTGGCTGTTGGTTTATCATAATTGCCTTTTATCAGCTTGAGATAAAAACCATCTATTTTAATTTTTGTAGGGTTTTTAGCATGAACCAGTGTTTTTCTTTTCAAATGCTTTTTCTTCATCTATTGCCATTATCATAAGGACTTTTTCCTGGGTTCTGTTGAAGTGGTGTATTACTTTTTTGTTGTTGTTTCACTTGTATGTGTTGAAGCATCCCTATATCCCTGTGCTGAATCATATTTGGTCATGATATTTAACCTTCTTGATTACTTGCTGCATTCTATTTGCCAGTATCGTATTGAGTATTTTTGTATCTAAGTTCATTAGAGGGATTGGCCTGTAATTGTTTTTCTTCTTTTTATAATTCTCTGATTTTAGTATCAAGGTAATGCTTGATTCTGGGAATGATATTTGGAGTATATCTGCCCAGTCAGTTTCATTAAAAAGTTTGAGGGGGAGTGGCATTTGATCATCTCTAAATTTCTTCAAAAACTCAGTAGTGAGTCTCTCAGGAACTGAATATTTTTATTGGCAGAATTTAAATTATATCTTCAATTTCATTTACTAATATCAGCTCATTTAGAATACTATATCTTTTTCATTCATCTTTGGTAATTCATATGTATCAAAGAATTTGCCCATTTTTCTCTTTTTTTCATCTTATTGAAGTATAGATTCTCCAAGTAGATATGGATAATCTGAATTTCTGCCACATCTGCTATAATTTCACCATTTTCATTTCTGATTGCATGGATTTGAGTCTCTACTTTTTCGATAAAGTTGGCAGTTTATCAATTTTCTTTAATCTTCCAAAGAACCAACACTTTGATTTAGTCATAGTGTTGTTTTCTTAATCTCAATTGCATTAATTTCTGTTATGGTCTTTACAATATGGTTTGTGATACTGATTTTTCATTTAACTTGCTCTTCTGTTTGTAGAAGCTTGAGGTTCATCATTAGGTTATTTACTTCATATTGAAGGCCTTTCTAGAGATCATCACAATTCATTGAGGCTTATATTTGTAATCCCATTCAAAAGTCATTGGCATTCCAACAATTAATTGCAGTCTACTGTTTCTTGTGGTAGACACTAAAGGGGAGCCAAGGAGCCCGAAGTCTAGCTAGAATAATGACTAATTAGAATGAAGGCCTTGAACCAGGGCTGAACATAGGTTTTAGTAATTTATGAAGAAGGGAGTGGTTCAGGAATGAGTGACTGTGAGGGTGGTGGAAGTACATGAGTGCCATAAGCTTGGATAGGTATCAGGCCTAAGGTCATCTCTGCAGTATGTAGAGAGAAGGATACAAAGAAAGAAATCTACATGACAAAATATGCAGGAGTATCTGCTGGTTTGATGCTTCAGCTCTGGTGTGTAATCTATCATGCCCTGGGAAGTCATAGACTTTTATCGTGAAACTCATCCCAGCTGACAGAATGGAGCATGGCTTTCTTTCCGGCCCAGCTCACATAGGCTTTTTGGGAGCTATTGGGTGGGGCAACGCTCCCCTGTCACCTTGCTTCAAAGACTACGCATCAACACCTCAATTGGGCCAATTGCATTGCTGAAAGCCAATTGAGGTGGTAAAAAAAAGTCCCAGCCAGCTCTGTATGTATTAATTAATGGAAATAGGGCCAGATTTAGCCAAAATAGAGATAACTGTACTTCCATCAAGGAGAGTCTAGATGTTCCTCCACAACTTGAGTTTGCTCTCTTTTTATGATATGGGAATTCACTTTGACAAATTCCACTCATAGAACTGCTTTCATTGTGTTCTATGATTTTCAGAATATTAACATTATAATTTCATTGCAGACACTGCCTAATTTCGTCTTATTTTCTTGTGTGGCCCACTGGTTGTTCAAGAGGGTGTTATTTTATTTTCATATGTTTATGTATTTTTGTAGTTTCTTTTTTTTTTTTTTTTTTGTAGTTTCTTTAGCTATTGATTTCTAATTTTATTGCATTATAATTTCATAATATGCATGGGAGAATGTCAATTCTTTGCAATTACTTCAGGATATTCTTGGTAGTATATGGTCTATTTTGGAGAAATCCCATTATACAGCTGAGAATAATGCATATTCTGTTGTGGGATATTTACTAAGTCCATTTGTTGAAAGGTTTCTTTTTTCTCTGACACATCTTTATATCTTTGTTTCATTTTTCTAGTCCATCTTTTGACTTTTAGTTTATGCATTTCTTTTATAGCTAAATGTGATTCTTATATGAAACATATTGGTGGGTCTTGTTTCTTGATTGCCTGTCTGTTTCTTTTGATTGATAAACTAAAACCATTTACATTGATGGTTACATCTGATAGAATGAACTTATTCTTGTTGTATTATTTTACGGTTGCTGTAAAAGTTTCATTTCTTTCCTCTCTGTTTAATTTCTAGATTCACCAGTAAATTTTGTCTATTCAGATTCATGGAATTCTTGTCTGCATTGCCTTTTTTTAGACTGTAGTTTTGGACCTTTTGGAGTGCTGGTTTGCTGGTCAGAATTTCCGAAGTTCTTTATTATGGAAGTGTCTTAGTTCTCTATCAGTTTTGAAAGTTCATTTTGCTGGGCACATCATTCTGTGTTGGAAGTTTTCTTTCAGGACTTGAACTACTTCACTCCAAGATTTTCTTGAATTAAAGTTTGTGTTTAGAAGTCTTCTGTGTCTTTTATGCACTTTCTTTTATTGGTGCTTTGCTTCTTTTCTCTAACAACTTTTAATATTATTTTCTCATGTTGGGTTATGGGAACCTTGACTGTTGTGTATATTGGAGTATTTTGTTTTCTGATTGTGTTTAACTTGGGTTCTGGGTGGGGCACCAGCTGATTTGAAAATGTCCAGGCTTTTGCAATAATAGGAAAGTTTGTTTTCTTTTTCTTTCTTTTCTTTTTTGGAAGACCAGGAGATTTAACTCAGACCCTTGCACTTGCCATGGAAGCACTTATTCCACTGAGCCCT
Source organism: Ctenomys sociabilis (assembly GCA_004027165.1). NCBI lineage: Eukaryota > Metazoa > Chordata > Mammalia > Rodentia > Ctenomyidae > Ctenomys > Ctenomys sociabilis. The sequence continues at coordinate 5,005 of PVKA01022889.1, read as the reverse complement.
CTTCCAGGCCCCCTGTTTATTTAGTCAGTGCTAAATAGAAGCAACTAAATCTTTTGACTATTTTTTTCATGTTTAACTTTGTTGCCCTTATTTAAAAATTCTTTTCAGATTGCTGAATATAACAATCTAGTTTCAAATAATCATTTTTGGGTTGCAGTTCAACTTCAAGCATATGAAGTGGATATCAGTGATAAATTTGCCCTGAAGGCTGACTTCACCTTCTACATTATGAGGATATACTATGGTATGTTTGATCATAATATCTCTGAAACTATCAAAAATACTAAGAGAGGCTCCTTTTCTGAAGATAAATTTGTCTAGTTTAGTGTAATTTACTGGTTTGACCCTTGCTACCCTTAGCCCTTCTTTCCTTCCTTCCTTCCTTCCTTCCTTCCTTCCTTCCTTCCTTCCTTCCTTCCTTCCTTCCTTCCTTCCTTCCTTCCTTTCTTTCTTTCTTTCTTTCTTTCTTTCTTTCTTTCTTTCTTTCTTTCTTTCTTTCTTTCTCAAAACTGTATTTGGTACCACATCTCATTGTGCAGCTTGGACTGACAGTGATCCTCCTGTTTTTAGACTCCTCAGTGCAAGGATTACAGGTGTGTGTCACCATGCCCAGTCTCGGTGGCTGGCTCAATGCATCTGGGGGCAGGTCTTTTGTGGTATGTTATCCTGGAGATTACACTTAGGTCCCTGCACTTGCCTAAACAGATGCTTAGTCCACTTAGCTATCTTACTGGCCCAGTCCATTCTTTTTTTCTTTTGTCTTTTTGAGACAGGGTCTCACTATGCAGTTCAGGCTGGCCTTAAGCTCACTTTGTAGCTCATTCTGGTCTCGAACTTACAACAATCCTCCTGCCTCAGCTTCCTGAGTGCTGGGATCAGTCTATTCTTAATATAATAGAAAAAGTGCAAACAGGCCTTTTCCCTAGATGTTCAATAATTCCAATGGAGCTTAAGGGAAAGACTGTGATATTATTCTATAGGGACTTACAGGAATGGTCATCCTATTTATTTGATTTTTGTGGAACTTGTAATAGACATTTCCTAAATGGATGGCAGCTTTCATGATTCTTTTTCTCTCAAGGTTAGAGTGTCACTAATGTGGAACTTTATATCCTCCAAAGTCATCTTGTGGAAACGGGTGACTCTTTCAAAATATTTTCTGTATCCAGCAGGGTCACTCATGCAACTCTTCAGACCATGTTTAGTTTTTCTTAATTCTACAGATGTGATAGAATCTTTTGGGGTTGCCCTCTGAAATTGCGATGGAGGAGCAACTGCTGGGCCAGTGCTCCTGATTTCAGAATGGTGGGGGTAGTCTTTCCTCTAATGAGTTCTCTTTTTTTTTTTTTTTTTGTCTTTTTTTGAGACAGGGTCTTGCTATGCAGTTCAGGCTGGCTTTAAGCTCACTTTGTAGCTCAGGCTGGTCTCGAACTCACAACAATCCTCCTGCCTCAGCCTCCCGAGTGCTGGGATTACAAGCATGCGCCACCACGCCCAGCTATGAGTTCTCTTCATTGTGCTTTTTTTCTACTAGATTCCCAATATCTAATCTTTCCCCATGGGGGCAAGGAAAGGTGATTGGTTTCAAAGCATTAAAATGATGAAAATCAGTGAAATGTGCAGATCTCTAAGGTGATTTTTAATAATAAAGAACAATTGGATGTACGCCATTTCGCTGATTTCCCATCTTTTTTGCAAAACAGGTGTAATTGATGGATGGCATTGTATTTCCCTCAGGCTGGTGAGATAGCTCAGTGGCTTAAGTGCTTGCCTGACAAGCACAAGATCCTTAGTTCAATACCAAGGAAATAAATAAAAAAATCAATCAGTAAATAAATACATTCCCTTCCTTGGCTGCCTTTCTTGCTCCCCAGTGTGTACTCTGGTCAAGCTCTGGTATAACTAAACATAAAGACCTTCATTTTTTCCCATAATTTTATTGAAAAACAAATAGCAATGAGACAGTTTCAAATCGAATTAGTAGGACACTTTCAATAATTAATACATTGCATATTTCTTAGTGGTTATTTGTTGTACAAGATGCAGACATGATATTCTACTTACAAACATTATTAGAACACATCCCTCTATTCAGTGAATTAAGAGAATGTAGCTGCATATTTATCTTAGCTATTTTGAATATAAAGATACAAAATTGTCATTCATTTGTATCCCCCTCTTTGTTTATTTTTGTCATTTAAATATTATAGGCATGTAATTCAGCAAAATATTCCAAAATAATCCAGTAGTCCATAATAGTATTGGGTTTTCCATATGTCTGGCAATATCAGAAGTTATTGATTTGAGTCTTTTACAGCTCAGTATAATAATATGAATTTACTTCTTATACTTCATTTTTATATTTTTCTGCTGGATAGTAAAGACAAAGATAAAAAAGACCTATTTATCAAGAATGGTAGCTTTTCTATCAGATTAAGGTCAGTCAAATCACCTCAGGATTTATACCAAGACCTTTTACCACAGTTTGTAGATCCTTTGTCTGTGTCACTCATGTGGATGAGTCACAGCCATTGCTTGATCAATTTGCTGTCTGTGAAAGTCTGAGAGAATGTTTCTCTTCATGTGACTCTCCTTAGGCACAGTCTACATCCTCAATCACTTTCCTCTTTGGCCCCATAATATCCATTATCAGAAAATTTGGGACACAACTGAGTTGCATGATGTTACAGTATAGGTTCTCCTATGTCTTGAGTCTTAATTGACCTTGAAAGGCTAGGGCTAAAATGTTGACTATCCTTGCAAACCTTCTTTTGCTCTAATTTTTGGTCTGAAAACTTAGTTTGATAGCACTCCAGAAGAGAAGCTTATTGTTATTATCATACAACCTGGCTGTGGTGCTTAATCTTACTATCTGTCTGAATATCAAACATCTTAGGCTTAACATGATATACTTTAAACATATCAGGTTAACTGATATGTCAAACTTTAAGTCCCAACAAAATATAATGCAACAAATTTAAAAACTTAAAATATATTTTAAAAATAGGAATTAACAATTACATATGTTTACACATAAGTTTAGAAATCTAACCATATACAGCATTATATCAGAACAGCCCCACAACACTACTTTTCATGTTGCCCGCCTTCATTCACCATCCCCCTCCTTTTTAAACAAACCTCTACCTGAGAGACAGCATTGCAGCAACTGGTGTGTCATGCCAAGCAGCATGTATTCAGAGGACCAGAATGACAGGCACTCCAAACATGAACCTACTATTACAAATTGCCATCTTCAGTGAAGTTGCTTAGTTCACAGGTATCAGCATATGTAGTTAGTCAGGGTGAGAATTGTTCCAATTTATTACTAGATTTGAAAATCTGAAGATTCTCAGAATCATTGCCTTACCTTCTTGTACAGATAACTTTATGGCGTTGCCACTGTCATGTTCTCTTCTCATTGTTCTCTTTTCATTGTCTCATCTTCAACTTCTTCCTTTCTTTTTAATTGGGTTATACCCTTACATTTGTAAATCTATTGAGTTCTTATACTAGGGAGACTATACCATATTGATACACGTGTGTCTGGTTTATTTCACTTTTGAGTATATGTTCAAGTGGCATCCATTTATTTATTTATTTATTTATTTATTTATTTATTTATTTATTTTTTACTTTCTTCTGAAATTTTTACTTTTTTTTTTACTTTATTCAACTACATATGTCAATAAGACAGTTTCAAGACACCTTAACAATACAGATTCGATAAATTAATACATTGCAAACTGTTTTCATAATGTTTTCGTATTGTACAAGGTGCATACATGATATTATATTTCCAGATATTATTCTGGCAGATATCTCTTCTCAGTGAATTAAGACTGTAGCTGCGTACTTATCTTATTTTTTATACCTGAATTATATCAAAAATTCAATAATTATTTTCCTAGTAGATGACCATAGTACTAGAAGCCGACATAATATCCTGTCCAACCATCATTAGTGCAGATCCTGCCTCTCATAGAATTATGTAGAAGCACAGTGTTATCTATCCCAACTGTAGTGTCTATACACACAAATCAAGAGTTTTTCTTTCTACACCCCATCCTTTCTCTACACCTGTCAAAGGTGGGCACTCCATTGTCATTCAACTAACTTAGGTGCTAGAACTCGACACCACAATCCAACACAGTCCAGCATTCTACAACAATAGTGAGTTATTCAAATAAATTGTCGACCATAGTCATTTACAGCTCAGCTTAATATTATGGCCCCACGATGTATACTTCATTTTTATACTTTTCTGCTGGATGGTTAAGACCTAGACAGATCAAGACTTATATACCAACACATGAACTTTTTATTTCCTATGTGGTCAGTGAAGTCCTCTCAGGGTTTATCTTGCAGTCCTGTACATTAATCTGTAGATCGTTGTGTGTGTCATCCATGTGGATGAGTCACAGAAAATGCTTGACAAGTTTGCTTTCTGTGAGAGATTGAGAGAAACTTTTCTCTTCATGTGATTCTCCCCAGGCACATTATAGAACTTCACTCTCTTTCCTCTGTGGCTCCATAATCTCCTTGTTCAGAAAATTTGAGCTCACCTGAGTTTCATGATGTTGCAGTACAGGTTCTCCTATGTCCTGAGTATTCCCTGACCTTGAAAGGCTAGGGCCAAAATGTTGGCTGGCCTTGTGGCTCTTCTATTTCTGCAACACTGACTTGTGATCTTAGGTTGTTAACCATCCAGAGGAAAAGCTGATTAGTATCCTGCAGCATATGCCATTCACTTTGCCTTATCTGACTCAATTGATTTTACTTGTTGTACGTTCCCTTTTGTATTTTTGCTTTTCACTTGTTATACTAGGGAGACTATACGATATTTACACATGTGTGTCTGGTTTATTTCACTTATGAGTATATGTTCAAGTGGCATCCACTTCAGTATAAATGCTTCAAACTTATCATTCTTAATAGCTGAGTAATACTCCATTATATAGAAATGCCACATCTTTTTCAACCATTCCTCATGTGATGGACATCT
>PVKA01022888.1:0-36443 GCA_004027165.1 Ctenomys sociabilis | reverse complement strand
TCTTAATTCACTGATAAGAGATACCTGCTAAAATAATATCTGTAAATATAATATCATGTATGCACCTTGTACAATACCAAAACGTTATGAAAACAGTTTGCAATGTATTAATTCATCGAATGTGTATGGTTAAGGTGTCTTGAAACTGTCTGATTGACATTTGTACTTTAATAAAATAAAAAATAAATTAAAAAAATAATAAAAAAAAATAAAAAATGGAAAAAAGAAAAAAAGAAGAAAATCTGGGACACCACTGAGTTATAGGATGTCAAAGCACAGGTTCAGTTATGTCCTGAGTCATCACTGACCTTGAAGGGATAGGGCCAAAATATTGGCTCTTCTTATAGCCCCTCGATTTCTTTAATTTTGGCCTGCAAACTTCAGGTGTTAAGCATCCAGAAGGGAAACTTAGTGATATTATTATCCTGTAACAGAGGCAGTTGAGCTTTACATCACTATCTGTTTGATAATCAAATGTCTTAGACATAACACAGAACTACTATTTTCCAACAACTATGGATATTCTAAAATTTAAGTCCCTATAGAATGTGAAAACCATTACACATTTTTACCCAGAAATTTAGAAATCAAACAATATACAACATTATAGTAGGACAATCCTATGACATTTTTTTCTTGTCTCTTTTTTTCTTTTATTATAAAGGTGACTCTTTTTTTCTTTTATTATAAAGGTGAATTATATTTTACCCAGCTATTCCAATGCTGATTGATCTTTAATTATTTTCTTACTAACATTTTGGCACTTTAAGTTACAATGTACATAAATCACTTGTAGTCAACTGTCTGTATAGGTTACTGAAACTAGCAGTTAACTGGTAGGATTCTCATGCTGACAACTATATATGCTGATATCTGTGAACTAAGCAACTACACTAAAGATAGCAATGTGTAATACTAGGGTCATGCTTGGAATGCCTGTCATTCCAGTCTTCTGAACACGTACTGCTTGTCATGTCATGCCAATTGCTGCCATACTGTCTCTCAAGTAAATATTTATTCTTAAAAGAGGATAATAATCGAAAACAAGAGACAAGAAATGTCTATCTGTATGATAGATTCTGAAGCAAAAGCAGGCAGGTCAAAGATATATATGGGAAGAATACATAAAATTACATATCATATAATATTATATCCAACATATTGCAATAATATAATATTACACATAATATATAACTATATTATACTATATAATATATTATATAACATTAATGCATATGCTAATTATTAATATATGCTACATAATATATTTATGTCATATTTATAATACATTTATATAATGCATAAGTATATGACTCTTACATAAGAATATATGCACATAAGAATATATATATATATATATTCTTGTAAGCTATATAATGAATATTGGCAGGATGCTTTTTAAATTGGTTCACGAGAATTCACGCTGGAACCAGCAAAATGTGCAGTTTTTTGACATCTTACTCAGGAATTGCTCTTACTGGATTTTCAATTATTTTTGCAAGTTCACTACAGTAATAATGTGTAAGTAAAGTAAGAGCTAATACGTTTAAAAGACCATCATAGTTACATTTCAATGCATTTCCTTAGGTGTGTTTACTGTGCTTTGCCTTAGGGGCTTTGTCTCTGCTAAGATCTCCTCTGAAAATTCCTTTTTCTCTCCATACTATTAGAAAGATGTGAACTAACACCTCTAAATTATGACATTTTTCAGTTTATGAGTTCACTGGAATTCAAAGTGCACACCAAAATGAGGTATCTTTCATAAGAGGGAAAATTGCAAAATGTCCAACATTAGAGATAATCATCAGCAATCAAGAAAAATATCCATGCTTTTCTTGTTTGAAAATACTTTTATAAGAAAAGAAGGACATAATAATAAAGAAAATATCTTGAATTTCTCATTTCTTTTGAGATAGCTAATCAAAAAGGAGGCACAGAACCTTGAAAGACCAACCTTACTTTCAGCTTGGCTGTGAAACTGAGCTCGATTTGAGACTCATAAGATAAATCACAAGTTACATTTTTATAGTCTGGCCTGTGCTGTTTGATCTGCCATCCTGACTTCCTACAGTGGTTCTGGCTTCTTTCCAAAGAATGTACTGCTCTACTGGTCAAAACAGAGCAAAGCTGTGTAGAATGACAAAGTGACTTTGGAAAGTCTGTGTATTTGTCCCTTTGTAATCTTAATCTGTGTAATACAAAACACATAAAGTACTATTGAATCAACAGTGAAAGATGCTACTTCAATTTAAGTACTATTTTAGGTGTAGTTTATCAATATAAACAAGGATATAATAAATTATTAAATAGTTTATTTAATAAATGATTAAATTGTTTTGAATTATACACATATGTAATACACACAGGATCATAGACAATTAGACCTCGATATGTAGAGTATCCTTCAGCACTCAAGGTGGCAGTGGGACATGGAATCAGTGAATCTTAACGGATCCTGCAGCAGACATCAACTGTCTACCTATGTCTAAGCCTTTCGTGTAAAAAACTCTAGAACTTATAGGTAACCTACACACATCCTCCTCCATACTTTAAATCATCTCTTTTTGTTGTTGTCTGGCACCAGGAATCAAATTCAGGATTTTTCTCTTGTCAGGCAGGAGCTTGTGCCCCTGAGCTATCATCTCTCCAGCCCTAAATTATCTTTTTTTTTATGGCAGAACCAGAGATTGAACTCAGACCTTTGCACTTGCCAGGGACCTTGCACTTGCCAGGGAAATGTTTATTCCACTGAGCCATTTCCCCAGCCCCCTAAATTATGTTTAGATTACGTATAATAACTAATGCAATGTCAGTCTTATACAACTTTGTTAATCTGTCTCCATACACTTTGAAAGAAATAACAAAGGGAAGAAAGGAAAATTGTCATCCATTCAAGATACCACGTTTCTGAAAATTGCATGGTTTGTTGGCTAATGTGTACTGCCATGATTTTCTACTAAATTCAGGCTCTGAAATTAGGTGGTCAGGACCAATTCCTGATGTCACTACTGCATTTGATTATTACATGACATTGGGTAAGTTATTTAATTTTTGTGTGTCATGACTGGTAAATATCCCCAGAATATGCCACATTAGGACTCAAACAGGTGTGTGGATCCTACACAATTCATTGCATTATTCTTTTTGGGTACAACTACTACAATATTCCTAAATACTTTTACTACTACCAGAACTCACCCTTCTTAGTTAAACTGTGAAGACTGACTAATATCCTAGTGAAAACCTATATATTCATTTCTATTGTGTTGACCTTCCCTCTCATTCGTAAGTTTATTAAATGGATGCACACTAATGACAATCACTCCTACTTAATATTAAGAAAAACTATTAAGGTGCTCATAGTTTATCCCAGTGTGTCCTTCAGGTCAACTATTATGCTTTAAGTACTGTTTTATTTGCCAGATAAATGTTAAAAGCTTTAAATATACCTGAATTTAGCTTAATATTATAGTTTTATTATTAATAGTTTTGTTGAGGCTATTATACAGTAATGGATCATTAAGTGTGGGATGACCTCAGAGGGTTATACTGAAACCCATTATTGGCTCTTCAGATGACCATAGTGCATGCTGGCATTTCACCGCAGAGATTTTAGAATATAAAATTACTAAAGGAAATCATGGCTCCACCAGAGCAAGCTAATGTTACAGATAATTCCAGTTTGGACTGATAGTAAATATGAGAAATTCAAAACATTTTAGCATGAGCTGGGCTTCTGGAAGAAATTTTCCCATCAGAAGAGTGAAGAACTGTATACGTTCAAGGTTTTTCAGAGGGATATCAATTCAGGAAATCAGGTATAATTGTGCATATGGCATTTTGGCCCTTTCATCTTATAGGCTACATATATATATATATATATAGAGAGAGAGAGAGAGAGTACATATATATAGAGAGAGTATATATATAGAGAGAGAGTGTATATATATATATATATATATATATATATATATATATATACTCTATAATCAAAGAATAGGAATTAAATTTTAGTTTTAATTGTTATAGCTAAGGTTCTCCTATTGAAGGGAACATAAAAGCAGTTAATTTGCAAAACAAAAGAGGAAAAACATGTTTTAAGGGTCTGAGGCAAGTGAGTGATGGACAGATTTTAATTATAGCTGTTACACACATACATTTGAAAAAATCTTAAATGGTACATAGTTCACACATGATATGCTATAATCACTGCCATGTACCCTTTTTTTTTCATATTTTAGTAGTGTCTACGGGTCTCAGTAAATAGATCATACTCCTAATGTCTGTCTGTGTTCAGAATCCCAAGAGCTGGGGTTACAGCCGCGTGCCACCATGCCCATTCTCACTCACCATCTCAATGCAGCCCAGGGTGTGGGGCTGGCACAGCAGGCTGGGGATTGAGCATTGGCCACTGTGTCTGCCTAAGCAGGAGTTTTAATCTGCTGAGCTATTTGGCCAGCCCCCATGTACTTTTTAAAAGTCATTCTAGTAGTTAATATATATCTCAAAGGAAATCAGCACCACATGAAATTATAGCACTCAAATTATACAGCACAGTATTTAGTTCCACATGATTATATAATTGGCATGGGTGACATCACCACAGTGGTATGTTCATACGTACACACCCATATGTATAGCAGCAGAGTTGGTATAGCTAAATCTCGGAAACAACCCAAATGCCTATCAACCAAGAGAGGTATAAAGAAGATGTGATTTTCCTACACAACAGAGTACAACTCTGCTATAAAGAATGCAAGAATGTTATATGTAAGGCATTTCTAAGTACATGGGCATAACTCAAGACCTACTCTTGAGTGAAGTAAATTTGACTTCCATGGGAAAACATCACATGATCTCACTGAGTGAATAAGTACTAAAACGTACAATAGATATTCTGAAATAGGAAGAAATTGTTAATAGGGAGAGCAAAAATAGTGTTGGGGGAAGGGGAAAGGAAAATTGACAAAAACAACAACAACAAAAAAGGAGAAAATGGAAAGAAACCTTTCCACATAGGACAGGGAGAGGGGTTGAAGTGAAGAGGATGGGTTGGGAAAATCAGAGGCGCGCAGATACACCAAGTACAGGTACCAGTGCCCTATGATGGATATGAACATTATGTATATCTAAAATGTACTAATAAACCTAATTTAAAAGGATTTATCAGTCAGTGGTGAATGAACAATAGAATTATGGAAGAATTAAAAATCAATGGATTAATGCTCACTGAATAGAGTGGTTATCATTTGTTATTAGAAATTAGCATATATACCCTACTTTCTAAATTAGGTTTAGCTGAATTAAGATAGACAGCATTGACACATATTATCTCAAGATATTTTTTGATTTCTGAGACTCTGAGCTTATTTTGGATGATATTCATATATAGGTTGAATAAAACTTAGCTATTTGCTTACTGTATGCCGAGGTAGTTCTTCCCTACCTGCCCCACATGCATCTAAAATTGTTCATGGAGGAAATACAATTAGATAACACCTTTCCACCTGTAGTCTCAGCATTGGGGCAAATTCAAGTTAACAGAGGCAACTGTAAGCTGAAATGTCAGTTTAAATCATGGAGGAGCATATTCAAGGTGAAAAGAAAAAGGGAAAAGTCAAGAATTAGGATCACTCAGAGATAAAATGTGATTGATATGAAAAAGGAGCAGAGAAAGGTGACTTTCCATAAGAAATGTAACCTATTTAATGTGACTTAAGCTAAATCAACTCTCTAAGCATGTCTGTCCTTATTTGGAAAGCTGGAACATTATTTTTCAGGGCTTCACATATTTTGTCTTACATGCATTTGAACAATTAGGTATTGAAAACGGGGAGCTAGGAGGAATTAGGTGGAAATCAGTTTCAACTGAATATTTATTAATATGCTGCTAAAAACTGTGTAACTAGTTAAGAGTCATATTTCCATATGCTTTAACATAAATATTATATACAGATTTTGGCTTCAAACTAGAACTTAACTTCAAACTTTAACTTGAAAGATAAAACTAAGTGCATTGTACTTTGACAGCTGTCCCCAAGGTTTAATTTCTGTTGTGCCTTATTTCCCAGGAATCCCTGCAGTTCATTAGAGTCACATGACTAAACAAGATGAAATGCATGTAAATGACTGTCAGCCTTGACAAAGCTACATGTGCCAGTATCACATCTGCAACACAAAGACTAAAGAAGGTGATCTTCGTTATGTCAATTCTGTGAGATGACATTGAGCTTTGGATCCTACTAGCTAAGAAAACAATGAAAAAGATGGCCAATGGGATTTCAAAAATCAATAAAGGAAAGGGAAAAAGCTTGGTTATGGGAAATAAAATTTAAAATTTTAAAAATTTCTTGTTACAGCCTATAATTTATTAGTAGCATAAAGCCATGAAAGTGCAACAATTCAAAAAATTGGGATGTTATACATTTTCAGAACATATGATTTATTACATTTAGTATATAGTATGTTACTTTTACCTATAATATTTAAATACCACAGTGACAAAAATGAACTATAAACCATAATTTTATTTTATATTTTTACTTTTTGTACTTTAGGAAAGGGCCTACAAGTTGTTCAGGGTCTCACTACTAGATCAGCCTCATAGTGATCCACCTGTTTAGGGCCTCCCAAGAGCTGGGATTACAGCTGTAGGCCTCCACACCGGGTCTCAATTGCCATCTCAGTATGCCCCAGGGGCGAGGCCAGCAGGCAGGCCCAGGGATTGAATCCCTAGCTCCTGCGCCTGCCTGCAGGTACTTTAATCCGATGAGTATTTGGCTGTCCCTAAGCCATAATTTTAAAATCATCAAAATAGTAGTTAAATCCAAGTGGGTTGGTGCAAATCTGTAATCTGAACCTTAGGAGGCTAAGGCTGGGGTTTGCTGTGCATTTGAGGCCAGTCTGGACAACAAAGTGAGTTCATGGCCAGTCTGAATTACACAGTGAAACTCTGTCTCAGAAAAAACAAAACAAAACAAAACAAAAATACTAGTTAATAAAAAAAACAAATGATCAAAAATAGATAGGCTAGTCATGTTTCCACATGTGTTTTTTTAGACCTCAATTGATTTTTTAAATCAAGTATAAATCTTAACAAAACAAAAAATAGAGAAAAAAGACTCAGAATATTAAAAAGTCATTTATAAAAATTTATATACTATTATGGTTTGTGTCTAGTTGTCCCTCAAAGCCTCGTCTAGTCAGGCAGTGGACTTCCAGCATCTGTGATCAACTCATGCTTGCTGGGATCACGAGGTGAGCATGCCCGCAGCCTGGGGCTGGCAGCCTGGATGCGGTGGAAGGGAGACAGGCTGCTGTCGGTGACAGCTGCCCCTGTTCCTGCCATTCTGCTCTTGCTGTTTTGCTGCTGCAGGAACTGCTGCGCTCTGCTACTGGAGCCAGCCAGGTATGGACTGAAACCTCCACAAACTGTGAGCTGAATAAACCTTCCCTGCTATATTTTGGGTTTCAGGTATTTTGTCCCAGTAACAAGAAAAGAGTAAGTTAAAATATACAAGATCTCTACAAAAGTATCTCTTTGTAATTTCAGGCATCATAAAGCATTACAGAATGAAGATGTGCTGGCTATTGCCACCATGACGACATTTTGAAATTGTATGTGAATAAAAATAGATTTTATTATTTTAACATTTTTTAAACACTACATAAAAACAATGAATTTATTTTAAAATGAAGCCTAGTAAATATATAAAACTATAAAATGCACAAAATGATATGAAATATTTTCTAAAGCATGTGGGATTACAGTAAAAACCACTTCATGTAATATTTAACTAAAAGCTATTTTCTCATATTAGTAAGATCTATTTCAGCAACTAAATACTTAAAATGTTCTCAGAGATCTTGATGGACTGGTGCAGAAGTCCTATCTAAATCAGTGACTATGCAGAGCTTACAAAAAGTAAAATAACTCCAAGATAAGTAGGAGTGACCTTCTCACCACACTGTCATCAATAGTAGCTAGGTGTTTCCTACAATAGTATACCCATCTAGGTTTCTATTCGACACAGCCTTTTGTCTCCACTGACCACAATAAGACAAGTCTAATGAAGAATGATAAAGCAGAGCATGTGCCACAGATCGAGGTATTGCTAGTAACTCCTTTTCAGTGCAAGACACAGAAAATTGCAAAACAGACTTTTAAAAGAAGGGACAGAAAATAATATTCAAGACAGGGAACACTTAATTCATATGCCAGGAAAAGCACTTCATTTATGTTGCTGAAGAAATACTTTGTTCACTTAGGCATGGTATATACTGATGGATGGATTACAGGTGTATGTGATATAGAGTATGCAATTAGGGTAGATACATCAAAGAAATATGAAAGGAATTCTTAGTATCAGACAGAGTGGAAAGCTTGCATAAAGGCTCTGAAATCCAGGGGACCTTTGCATATGATAAACTACAATTGAAATAGACTGGCATAAGGTAGTGAGTGGGACAAGGTGAGGCTAGGATGCAGAGAAGCCCTGAACTGTAGCATCACAGAGGCCAAGACAAACCCTAGCTAAGGTTTTATTGAGGCATATGTACATGCAGTAGGCAAGATAGAAAATTATGATTATATATGTTTTCTTTAATTGAAGGAAAATAAACTCACTAGGATATTTCCTGTCCAATAATCAATCTTATGAACTCTGCCACTCAAATGATTGTTCTTACTTCTTTTTAAGTTACTTATTTATTGGATACAGGGTCTCGCTACAAACTTCAGACTCAGTGATCCTCTTGTTTCAGCTTCCCCAGTATTGGGGTTATAAGAGTGGTTGACGACTCAGCACGCAGTATTAGGGACTGATTTTTGTGCTTTCCAAGCAGGTGTTTAGACTGCTGAGCTATCTCCCTGGCCCACTCTTATTTATGCATCACTGATTTTTAACAATTCTCTAGTTCTTGTTCATTACTGGACACCCTTACCCAAACCCTTTGAACAGTGGAGTCGAAGGGGACTTCAACTCCACTGTGGGTGAGATGTTCAATAGGTCAACTTCTGGGATTTCAAATTGGGACACGACCTTCAACTCAATTGCTTTTGTTGTTGTCTTCCCCTCATGCTCTTATTATTGGTTTTATCTTGAATTGATTAGTGATTTCCTTTTTAAGTGTGTTTTTGCATGAAGAAATTGTTTTTGTAACAAAATGCTTACTGCAAACAAATAACCTTTCCTGAAAATTTTCATCCTCATTCATCTCATTTCTTTCCTGTTATATACATTAAACGTGGAATTACTACATCATACAGCTTTCTGTGGTTCCACAGGACAGGTGGTCTCTTTTCTAGCTCTGGGTCCCTGTGCTGTGTGTAGTTACCAATGTCTCTCAGCCATCTTCACTTACGACTGCTGCATCCTCTGTCTGAAAGAAACACGTTGAAATCTGTCTAACACATTCTGCTGTGTGCCACCAGTTTAGCGTGCTCACAAGACTGCATCCTTGAAAATGTACTATGCTGCTATGACAGTGTTAACTTACGAGGCTGAGAAAATTTGAAAACTCTGTTTGATCCAACAAAAGCCCCCAGAATCCCAAAAAGCTTTCAGGAATAATGCACTAAGTAATGGTAACATTTAAGAATGAGGCAAAACCAAAGGCACAACTTAGATGGATGCAGTGAATATTATTGAGAGATTGAATTTATCTTCATATCCTCACTGATGCATGTACAGACATGCTTTGAGAAATTAAGGGAATAACTAGTTAAATTACTTCTAAAAATAAGCCTTTTGATGAAAGTAAATGAAAAGCACAACGAAAACGAAGGAAATAGTTTTTATTTCTTTCACTTTAGATTCTATAACTTAATGGAAGTTATTTAATACATACAAAAAAGAGCCTAAATAATTGCAAAAGCATATTTTCCGATCAACAAAGAATTCACAAGTGGAACCCAGATGTACCTATTTCAATCAGTCAAACAAAGCCTGCTCACCCTCAGGAGATTGGCAAGAATCTACACTGCTGCTCAGATCCCTGAGAAGCACGTGACTGATGTTGAGCACAGTGGATCTGAGATTGTTGTAATGCGCGTGGACTGAGACAGGTTGCCGGTCCTTAGTTAAAACAGCTGGAATTTACTTTGTTGAAATGTAAGCTAGACATTTTATGCTGGCAGAATCTGTTCTGCTTCATTTGTGAAAAGGCTTACTTTTTTTTTTTCCATTTGCTTTAAAGACAAGCAGGCCTGTAACACCTGGCAGCTGTCACGTCAAGCTTGACTACGGCAAGTGGTAGTGTTGTCCGTACCTGGGGATCAGTTCTGCACAGTCATGGGGATTCTTTGCTTCTAATTACCTGCTTCTGATGAATGCCTCTTCCATAGTTAGAACTGAATTTCAGGCGTGAAGAAAATGTTTTTCGGAGTTTTCTCAGTACATTATATGCATTGTAATGCCACTTTATACAGGAAAAAGTACTCGGAGAATACTGAACATGATTACATCACATATTTCACCATTTGTGATACTGTTGAACTGTCAATGAGCAAAACAAACAATGTATGAAGAATAATACAAGGAATCAAGCAATTCTTTAAATAAAATTCGAATGATAGGTATAAAAACCTTCCCAAGAAAAAATGACACTGTTGGACCCCTGTCCAGGACAGATATTTTTCTTTCTGTTGTTTTTTTTTTGGGGGGGGTATTTTTATTCAAAATGATTGACAATTTAAATCATGCATATTTAAGGTATACACATCAACTGTGAGATACATACAGTGACATATTTACTACAACCATGCTAATTTATGTTATTATCACCTCACATAGTAATTCTTAACTTCCTCTACTTGGATACATTTTATAATAGCAAAAATTAAAACTACTATCACAAAAGAAAACTGTGCTTGGCATCCTACTCCAAGAGATATATTAACACAGTTAAAAAGACAACATTCTAGTTAATTACTTGATTATTATACACGGCTGTATTTTAATATTCATATGGTTAATTTTTAAATTTGTTCATTAGTCAACATTTGCAGTACATTTGTTTACATTCATCTTAACAAGTGCATTTATTAAATATCGCTTGACTATTTTTACTCCTCTTCTCTCTTCTCTCCTTCATCCTAGTGTCTGGATGCTCGTCTTTCATTTTCTTTCTCCTCGTCCTCCTCCTCATCCTCCTCTTCTTTTTCTTCTTCCTCTTCCTCCTTCTCTTCCTCTTCCTCTTCTTCTTCTAAATTTTTGAGGTAGGGCCTCACTATGCTGTTCAGGTTGGACTTGAGCCTACTTCGTAGCCCAGCCTGGTCCCGAACGTCAAATGATTCACCTGTCTTAGCCTCCCCAGTGCTAGGAGTATAACAGGCGTGAGCCATCATGCCCAGCTCCTCCATTTTTTCTTTTTTACTTAATGTTTATGATACATAATCATTACATCATTGTGGGCAATAGGGTACATGTACTTAGCACATTTGAATTCCTTTTATGTTTTTTTTCCTCCTCCAACTGTCAGTCCCTCTCCATTTGCAAAAGATCTATTTCTGTTTCTTTTACCTATCTTTTATGTTACTCTTTATATATACTTTGGATTTCTCAAATAATGTGGCATTTAAGCTTGTGTGTCTCATTTATTTCACCTAATACTGTTTCCAAAAAGCATTTGATTTTCCTAAATATGTGGCAAATTTACCATTCTTTATATCAAGTATATTTCCTTAGGTATAGTTACCATATTTTATTTGTCAACTGATAGACATGCTTCTAAGATTCAGCTATTATGAATTGTGCTGCTATGAACATTGATACACATATATCTCTGTAATATGATGTTTTTAACTTTTGGGGAAGTTATCAGGAAGCAGAATAGCTAGATAAAATGGAATTTTTATTTGTACTTCTTTGAAAAATCTCCACACCGATTTCTGTAATTGTTTTACTACACTGTATTCCCACCAGCACCACAGGAGGGTTCATTTTGAAAATAACACATTGGCAAGGCCACTTCTATCACCTGCTGTTTTACTTAAAAGAATGTAATGGGTACCTTCTCATTACAACTCATGCCAACATCAAGATCTCTTAAGGATGTAACAAATAACTTTTTCCATTGTCCTCATTGTGTTCTTTACCCCTTCCTCCCTATTCCTGTCTCCTTCTCTAATAATTTCCCTTTTATTTTCATGTCACCTATTCTAGATTCCACATATTGAGAAGATATGTGGTGCTTAATTCAGTCTGGGTGATTTTGCTCATTGTGATTCATTTCCAGTTTTATCCATTTTTCTGCAGATGACAGAACTCAGTTCTTCATGACTGAATTATACTCCTTCAAGCAAATGTACCATAATTTTTTTATCTGCTCACCTGTTGCAAGACACCTAAGCTGTTTCCATATTGGTTGTTGTGAAATGTTCCACAAAAAACATGTGGTGCAGGTTTCTCTCTATATTATACCCTAGTATAGTATACTAGGGTATATTATTAATACTCTGGGCTACATATCAACGAGTGGTGTAGCTGGCTAATATGGTTGCTCTACTTTTAGTTTTTTTTTAGAAAAGTCCATACTGATTTCCATAGTCACTGTATTAATTTATACTCCTATCAGCAGTGCAGAAAGAGTTCCGTCTTATAAATTTCCACTTTTATCAGCCCCATTTGTTAAACAGGCTATGCTTTCTCTAGGGCATGTTTCTTGAGCCCTTTTTCAAGAATCATGTGGCCGCAGTTGCATTAATTTTTTTCTGTATTTTCTTTCCATTGATCTATGTGACTGTTTTTAATATTAAAATATGCTTTTGTGTCACTGTGGTTTGGTACTATAACCTAGTCTTAAATCAATCACTGTGAACCTCAAGCACTGCCTTTCTTGCACAGGACTGCTTTGGGTGTTCATCATTTTGTTTCCATATAAGTATTTAGACGTGTTTTTCTAGCGCTGTGAAGACTGTGTTTGGAATTTTGATGGGTGTTGCACCAAATCTGGAGCTTGCTTCTGGAAATGCCATTTATATATCATTTCTGCTAGAGGAACAATTTCCATTTCACAATATCTTATGCAATTTCTTCCATTAGCATTATGTAATTTTCACTGTAGAGGTCTTTCACCTCCTGGCTATGATTATTCTTAGAAATTGCATTCATTTATAGTTTTGAAGTTATTGTAAATGGAAATATGTTTCTGATTTTTCCATGTAGTTCTTTATTTGTATATAGAAAAGCTATTGGTTTTTCTGTGTTGATTTGTATCCTGTCACAACAATTGACTATATCATCGAAAGAAAACAAAGCAAAAAAACCATTCTATAAAAATCCTCACAGATTTCATGATACTTTCCCATTTAATACTCTGCTGCAAATAAAATTTCCCAGAAAAAATGCTTTCTCCTTTCTTCGCACACCGTCTGGAGCTCTCCACCAGGAAGTACAAAACCACCAGTGAAAGCTCTTAGGGTCTGGCTCCACCTCCGGTTCCTAATGTACCCTTAGACCACTCTTTTTCATGCCAGCCTGGTTATCTGGTTTCTGTGGACTATATTTTGTCTCTGGTTTGAAAACTCCTGCTTTGTTCTTTCATTTCCTTCCTAACTTATCATTTTTCTGACTCTAAAAACTTCCACCAATAAACCTCAACCTTCAGCAATATTTTATAACCGTTGTGCTTTTATTTTAAATATTATTTATGATTTCCATGCTCCTTAGAATGTATTTATATAAATGAATTCTCAACTCTGCTAATATTTGTGGTATGATTTAGCCTTATACACTTTCTAAGACATACATTCAGTATCAAGACTATGATAAAGGATCTTAGGCCTTTCTCTAAGTTAAATAATTGGCTTTATTTGACTTTTTATTAAACAACATTGTTGTTTGGTTGCTACAAGATTGTCTACGGTTCAGAATTCAGTACTTCTAAAAAAATTTAACTTACTTTTCTTATGTATTTAAAATTTCTTTTTACTAAAATCTAGAATAGATGAACAAATAAAATATATAAAACACTGGAAATGTTAAAATCCTTTTTATGTTTTGGTGCCAGGAATTGAACTCAAGACCTTTTACTTTCCATGTGCTGAAAAAAATTTAACAGAAATATGAATTAAAAGGGGGAAAATCCCCAACAGCATTTGACATTTTAACATTACACACCATAGAAATAATATTGTTAACAGTGTGATGTGAAATTTTCCAGATAATTACAGCAGAATTATTTCTTTACTTACAATAAAATGAACCCTCCCACCAGATTTTGAGAGATGCATTGATTGAAATACAGTCTTCAGTCAGCCTGGCTAACTGACCAATCAATCAAAGGGTCTTAGGTCAGAGAAAGGCCGCTTGCCACCACACTAACCATTTGACAGCAGTCATCAAAAGCTTAGGACAACACAATTTATGGTGAATTTTCTCAAAAACAGTCTTCCTTCTCATGATTATTTTAAAGCATATCTTTTGATTACGCCACCCTGAAAAATCACATATATCAATGTTAATGAGCCCCTGAGGTACAGCCTGCAGGGCTGTGGGATGGCACGGCGCCCACCCCTTTGATCAAGGAAATACCCAATTGCATTATAATTTCAAGAATGTCATTGTTCACTACATTAAATGATCATCTTCTAAGGGAATCCTAGTGATGGCTGTGTTCTCTGTAGTCAGATCCAGAAAGCTATGCTTCTCTTAATCCATCCTTTTCTCCTTCTGTGTAGCTCTCATAATATTGGGCAGAGAGGTCTTAGACCTAAAGTAATTATTTCTTTTTAGGTTTCAGAATGTTCAGAGCTACTCATCTGGCCTCATGCCTGAAAATGATGAGGATCAGATGGCATCGAAGAATGAGAGTCCTTTTTGCAAACACATTTCCAATTCTTGATTTTCACTTCTCACCCTGAAGTCTCACTCCTTCAGTCTTAACATTTCATGTGCTACACTTTGTATGGCTCTATTTCCTATTAATGGCTGTATTTTTAGAGAACAATTAAAGACTATTTCTGAAAAGAAATATGCCTCACATACATATGTACCTGTATGTACTTCTGATTTGCCATGGCACTGTAACATGAATAAAATGTCAAGCTCCTTTAGTTTTTCTTTTGATCATTATGTGCTCAGAAAAATGTAAGATTTTTAATTTCATATATGTGTATGAACTTCTTAGTACTGTAAAACACACACAGAAGATACTGCAAACAATATCAAGGAACTGTAACTAGCATTTATAGCCTGCTTTCCAATTTGCTAATCTTTATTGTCCTTTATACTATTGAAAATGGCAATAATGTCTTGAGACAAGTTAAAGAGTTATCATTTTACAGATGAGATGAGAGAAATAAAAATGACTGTAAATCACGTAACACACAGCAGCTCACACAGCTATTCAGCTAGTCTTTGGATGAGGCCCATACAACCATTGCTCTATGATTCACTGTAATTAGCAGTAAAATGCTTCAGGTAAAGATTATAAAAATTTTAGTTATTTTTAACGTTACTTAAATAGAATAAAGCAGTTTAAATGTAAAACATTTTCCTCTTTGTGTTCAAACTTCCTGTTGTAACAATCAAGGAAGGATTTACAGAAAGATTAGTATTTGATAAGCTAGACTAGTATTTTATAACCTTAGCCAGGGATAAAATTAGAAAAAATAAATACTTTCAGCTAAATAAATTTCAAAAGCAAGAAACGGTAAGTGACATAAATAGATGGCATTTTGGGTGAAAAATAACTTACTTAGTTTGGCTGATAATGGCATCAAATATTGGAAAGTCATAAGACTTCAGACTAAGAATACAACTGGGAACCTCCTCTCATTTTGAATGTCAGACATCATCTTATTGCTAGCAATAGACAACAAATTCTGCCTTTGCTCTGGCTTTGGAAACTCTGGAAAGACTACAAGAAGAGACAGTAAAAGGACTGAAATAATAAGGATACTCCCTTGTTTGTGACAGAATTGTAGAACAGTGCCGGTATTTATCACACTGAGTTACCCTCAGGTATTTAAACCAATTCTAAAAGGTGTTTTCTCTTTGATGGTGGGACAGCTAAGCTCTTATTGCCTTCTTGGTATTCATACAATGGCCTCAGGGCCTGAGAAGTCAATGCATAAAGAGCAAATCATCCCCGGGCAGCTTAAATTGGACAGTCATTTATATCTCCTTATATTCAGAACAAACAGCAAGCTTATCACAGCATTTTTCAGTTATGAGACCTTCTTCTTAAGCTTGTGTTTTACAGGAGTGTTTGAACTCTAGCCCAACTGATAAAGATGCCTTCAAAACACTGCTGAGTCCCTAGAAAGGAAGTAATTAGCCTGCTCTCATCAGCTCCAGTCTCCCAAATGCTCAGCCTGCTTCTCTATAAATAAGAAGGCGCAAAATAAATGACAGGTGGTGCTACCTTGAGTATCTGTCTGAGAGCTGGGTTTCATATGACATGTGCAGTGTGTACTTCTGTGAAGTCTTTTGTGTCAGTCTAGGTTTTACTAGACTGGAAAAAGATAACACAAACAACACTGGCTGTTGCTTTCAAATATTCCCATCACCAACCTTCAGGCATGAACATAATACAGGAACTAGTTAAAAAAGCAAATTCTAAGACACTCAAGATCTAATCACATCAGACACTTTGGGTATGGGAGCAAGCAATGCATTTTAAAATGCTTTTCAAGGAATTCTGCTACATGCTGAATTTTGACCACTATAACCCTTGCTAACAACTAAGAAACACAGCCTAGATTCCTAGAAACCAAAAACCTTCAATATCTCCCTACTTGCTGAAATAATCTTAAAGTTGATATCAATCTACCTTTCTGGTCTAAATCCCTTTCTGATCTGTCAGAATTCTTTTTATTAATGAAGTCTGGCATAAACGTCATTTGTTATCAAAAGCTAAAGGTGAATATTTCCTTTTTCAGAGCTTTGCATATTGTTTGTGCTGCCTTATAAAACCTCCAAATGGTTGGGTTCTTCTTGCTCTGTGTTCAGAGTCCTGACAGAGTTTTCTTTGGCTATACTGGATGGTTACTGTGAATATAAGCATTACTTCAACTGCATTTTATTTCTCACTTCTAAAATTATAACACAAAGATGGGTCAGTTATTATTCCAGTATTGTCTGACACATCAAACTTAGTGTCAATATAAGAAAGTGTACATTAAATATTAATTCCGCAGATGAAGTGCTTTGGGAAAAACACTATCATGTGTAAATGAATAAAGGCTAAGGAATTAATGAGAATATAATATTAAGCAACATAAAGAATTATGCAAAGGTGGCACATGTTTTACTCTGTTCCCTTCTAGACAACTGCTGTCTAATAAATACAGTTCTAGAATGCAATGTATAGATGTAGGAGTATGAAGTCCTATGATAGTTTAGAGCCTAAAATAACTTAAGACTCTAAATTATTTATGACTCAGAAATAATGTGCTACTTAGAATGCAACACTTATCAAGACTAAATGATATTAGGGAAAAGTTTGTGTGATAAAAGAGTGAATGTGATAAAAGATATTTTTTATAGCATTGACTTCTTTTTAATGATCCATTTCATTTTCTTGATAAGATACATTATCAAAATGTATCCATGTGCAATGCTACAATCTGTGGTATTTTAAATTCCTAAAGAATTTATATAATTTAAATGGAAGATTCAATTTTCAGAAAACCAAGCAATACTAAAAAACGTATTGCCGATGCCCAAAACAGACATGAGAAAAACATTTCGCTAGTTTTACATTTTCAAATACATCACAGAAAAATATAGTCAAACCTCACAAGATATTTTCTGTATAAGAAGTTTGACACTTGCTAGCTATTATTTCTAAGATCCAGGGAGCTTTTTTAGAAAACAATATTTGTAAATTCTTATTCTAAATCTGTAACCAGAGAGAAAAAAACATATTGAAATATTAACTAAAACACATGTCTTTTGTGGTTCTGTTGCATATCCAGCTATTGATCAGCGTGAGATATTCACCAGGTATAACAAAGCAGGTATTCTAGGGCACCATGCCAGAGAAAAGTATTTTCCAATACAACATAATATATGTGGTACACCTCAAGGTAGTATAGTCATGTGAAAAATTACTTACATACTTTATGACAAAATCAAGCTCATCCAGGCAATAACATCTGTCACAGCATAAGTCACTTTGTGTCATGTCCATATGTGAAGGTTGCATTAGTGAGTCACAGGGAAAACCAGCTGCAGCTTCATTTCCTTTTTTATTATTACTGTTATGTATTTGCTATAGGGTGTCACTACGCAGCTTGGACTCATACTGATCCTCCTGTCTCACCAGCACTGGGATTACAGGCGTGCGCCACGCCTGATCTTAGAGCTTCATTTTCTCAAAAGAAATATCTTTCCCTAGTACCGATACAGTCCCCCTTCTGATTCTTCTTATAAGCCCAGGCCAATGTTTATGACATGGCTGGCTTGTCAACAGTGCGGAACTAACTGAACACTCTGCGGACACACTCTGTGGCTGTAAGCACGGCAGACAACTGCTGTAAAGGTCTGTGGTAACCAGACACAATAAACACAAAACAAATAAAACAAAAGGGGAGCAATGCTTATCATAAAGTAGGCCTGCAGAGTGGAGCGACATCTTCTTGGGCAGCTTTCACATTTCCAGATGAAGAATATGAGCACAAGAGAGGTTAATTAACATAGCACATATATCCCTTTTTCCTTGACAAGCTGGGATTCAAGCTTTTTATATAAATTGTCTATCTTTTAAAACAACCAACATACCTAAAGGGAATCATCTGAGACCTCTGCAAACTCTCCTGCTTTGGTTTTCATTTGACCTTTTGTGGTTCAGAAGGCCACTGTCTCTGCAAAGAAACAAAAGACCAGCAGCCTAAGCTCTCTCGCTCTCTACCCATTCAGGCTCCCTAAGAGAAGCTGTGCTGTCCAACCGTACTAGTTACTTCAGTCCGAGTTCCACTGCAGAGAGGAACAATGCAGTCCCTCAGCTGCAATCCCATGTCGAGTGCTCAGTATCTGACTGCTCTCCTTGGCTCCCGCATGAGATAGGGGAAAAGGGCATTTCCATCACAGTGCAGTGGGAACATGTTATCATCTCAACTATTATTGCAATGTCTTTGGCTGCTTTAGTACCCTGATAATGTGGCTTCCTAGATTTTGTTTTATTCATTGATTTTTAACTCCTAGTTCTTCAAATTCTGTTTTCCCCAGTGAGATATTTAGCACAAAAATAGCTTGCATTTAAATATTAACAATGATTGCACAATAAAAATTATTGTGCACTTATAGCACGTAATCAGTATTTTTTAGTTTATGAAGAAAATAGAAAAGAAGTGTCACACAAAGAAATATAGTCAATCTTACAAAGACGACAAACAAATCAACAGAAAATAATGAGTGTGCTAGAAATATTTTCACATTGTTAGTAGTATGAATTCAAATATTGTTTTACTGTTATGTAAAACAAAAATGGAATTATATGCATAAACAACACTTGCTCTGTTCCCAGCATTATTCTAGGTACTCCACACTGATTAGTCAATAGGACCATCGGAACAACTCGCTGAAGTCAGTTGGATTGTCATTTCACTTCATAAAATAGGAAACTGAAGTCCAGAGATTAAATCATATCACCTAAAGTTATGAAATTCTTAATAAGTCAGCTAACATTTTCTAAATCTGATGTTTATGCTTATTATTTCTGTAGCTTCAGATAGGTTAGAAATTCTCTTTTTTTAATGTAAAATACTTAATTTTATTTTTTTCTCTTTTAATTTTTGTTCTATTGAAGTACAAATATCAATGAGACAGTTTTAAGATACCTTGACAAGATGGATTTGATAAATTAATACATTGCAAACTGTTTCCATAATGTTTTGGTATCATAGAAGGCGCATGCATGATATTATACTTACAGACATTATTATACAGTATGTCTCTTATTAGTAAATAAAGAGAGTGTAGCTGTGTGTGTATCTCATTTTTTATACCTGAATTACATCAAAGACTCAATAATTAATACTTTCTACCTTGTTATTTTCCTAGTGGTTGTCCATAGTACTAGAAGCGGACATAACATCCTGTCCAACCACCATTAGTGTAAATCTTGCCTCTCATAGTATTATGTAGAAGCACAGCGTTATCTATCCCAACTGTACTGTCCATACACACACACACATCATGATTCTTCCTTTCTATACCCCTTACTTTCTCTACGCCTGTCAAAGATGGGCACTCCATTGTCATTCAACTAACTTAGGTGCTTGATCTTGACAACACAATCCAACACAGTCCAGCATTCCACAACAATAGTGAGTTATCCAAGGAAGCTGTCAACCATAGCCATTTATAGCTCAGCTTAATATTATGGCCCCACGATGTATACTTTATTTTTATACTTTTCTGCTGAATGGTTAAGACCTAGATAGAGCAAGACTTATAAACCAACACATGTACTTTATGTTTCTTATGAGGTCAGTGAAGTCCCCTCAGGGTTTATCTTGTAGTTCTGTACATTATTCTGTAGATCCTTTGTCTGTGTCATCCATGTGGATGAGTCACAGCCAATGCTTGACCAGCTTGCTCTCTGTGAAAGCCTGAGAGAAAGTTTTCTCTTCATGTGACTCTCCCCAGGCACACTATAAGACTTTGATCTCTTTCCTCCGTGGCTCCATAATCTCCTTGTTCAGAAAATTTGGAGGTCAACTGAGTTTCATGATGTTGTAGTACAGGTTCTCCTATGTCCTGAGTCTTCACTGACCTTGAAAGGCTAGGGCCAAAATGTTGGCTGGCCTTGTGGCTCTTCTATTTCTCCAACTTTGATCTGTGAAATTAGGTTGTTAACCATCCAGAAGAAAAGCTGATTAGTATCCTGCAGCATATGCCATTCACTGTGCCTAATCGGACTCTGTTGATTTTAGTTGTTGTACGTTTCCTTTTGTATTTCTGCTTTTCGCTTCTTATACTAGGGAGACTATATGATATTTACACATGTGTGTCTCGTTTATTTCACTTATGAGTATATGTTCAAGTGGCATCCACTTCAGTATAAATGCTTCAAACTTATCATTCTTAACAGCTGAGTAATACTCCATTATATAGAAATACCATATCTTTTTCAACCATTCCTCATGTGATGGACATCTCAGTTGTTTCCAAGATTTTTCTCTCACACATTGTGCTGCTATAAACATAGGTACACATATATCACTATGATACAATGTTTTCAGTTCCTTTGGGAAAATTCCCAGTAGGGGGATAGCTGGCTTGAATGGGATTTCTAGTCCTACTCTTTTGAGCAGTCTCCACACTGACCTCCACATGGTTGTACCAGTCTACATTCCCACCAGCAGTGGAGAAGTGTTCCCTTTTCCCCACAACCTCTCCAACATTTGTTGTTGGTTGATTTCCTTATGATAGCCATTATTTCTGGAGTGAGATGATATCTCAGTGTTGTTTTTATTTGCATTTCACGGATGACTAGCAATGTGGAGCATTTTTTCATATATTTATTCACTTCTTTAGAAATTCTCTTTAAAGCTGAACAACTGTTTGTAAAATTAAAATTACTTTACATGATTTTTATGAATCCTTAGAACACACTGCTAGCATATAGTCAAAACTCTTCAAACAGTTCTATCCTTTTCAAGCTTCTAAAGCATCTAGATGGTTTACATCTGATATCTAGTATTTAACACATAGTTATTTTAAAATAATTTATTTCTGTCTTATGGCATATTTTTTCCAGTGATTTATGATTTCAACTTCCTTTCAGAGTATTTTGATTCTTATTCCTTTGTGTCAGTATTTCCCCATCTCTTTTTATCTCTAACAATTATTCACATGGTATAATATACACATAGGGATTCTGCACAGATAAGTATTAGTTTGATTACTTCTTAATACATTTCAACATATTTTTAGCTCATTGGACATTTTCATGAAGATTCTCCACACTTAATCAGTTTCAAGTTAAGTGTTCAACCAGAAACACAGTGTATTTTGCTAAAACAAAACATGTAACTCTTATGCTGCCTGCCAACTTTTGAATAGATTGTTATAATGCTAAAGCCCACAGTTCTAACAGATAACCAAGCATTTACATACTTAATCTATAACTTCAGTGTTAGTACATTCAAATTGAATATGATTTTCAACTTCTTCTGTTGATAAATTTGAATTAAGTTATTTAACTATAATTAGATAGGCTCACTAACAGCAATCACCCTTAAAGATTTGATAAGAAATATTTGCTACATAGCTGTTTTTATACCTTGAGTTTCAATCTATTTTCTTAATTAACTCAACTACAGGATGAATTAAGATGAATAAATGATAAAATCAAAGAAATTTAATGTTCAAATGTATCATGCAGCTACTATTCATAATGACAATGGTAATCTAAACAAAATAAGTTTCAATGAATTTACATGGAATAATACAACACTAAATTAAATAAATTTCAGCAAAACTTTAAAATGAATGAGGTGGCATATCACATTTATTCATCCATTTCTTGATAGGTAAGTTACATTTTAATTTTCTCAAAAGAATGGTTGGAACCATGGAAATGAAATATCACTAATTTATTTAAATTATCAGAAAATTTCCAGTGAAAATTGACCAGCAAATTTATGCACAACTACAGAATAAAATGATATTCAGAAGTATCAGTCTAAGGTTAAACAAAATTTTGATTTTTTTGTTTATATATATAGTCTCTCCCTACAATGGATTGGATCTGGTCAAGAATTGAAAGACATATATTTAGAATTTATAATTAAAAATAGTAGTTTGGAGATATTATCTATGATTCATCTATTTACATCATGTCACAGGAAAAATAAAGGCTTCATACAGGAGTGTACTTGAAAAAGATCATGATCCTAAGAAATAATATTCAAAAAAAAGGATGACTACAAAATGTGAAGGAATCTTTCCATTTGTATGAATTGAAGAAGAACTGTTAACTATGTCTGGAAGATATTTAAGTGCAAATCGTTTGAGCACACAAAAATAGACCTCCCCACATTCAAAGTTGAAAAAAAAAACGATTTCATTAGAAGGCATCATTAGTACCTTCATATATTTTATGCTACAATTCCATATAAAAATGATCTATAACAGCTGAGAAGGATCAAATAAAATGTGACATTAATATTTACTCCTGAAGAGTGTAAGAATGAAATTAATGAGAAAAAAAATGAGAAAGTTACAATATGCCTTTTACAGTTATTTCATTGCACTGCACTATAAAGAGTATTGCCCTGTACTTCATTTGCTATTTGGAAGACTTCAGTACATATAAATAATAATTTATTGTAGTTCAGACACTAAAATTAATCATGGATTACCATATGACTTCTTAGTGGAGCTCTTAGTACTGAGTGATTCCATATTCTACTGGATCTATATGTTTGGTTTCCTAGATCTTATGTGGTCTAGAACATGGTATCAATATGTACTAAACTTCAGAATGGCATCTCTGTTCCGTGTGACATAGTGGCAACTTTCAGTATGGTGACCACTGCATCTGAAGCCCTCTAAAGTTTTCAGATTTGTGAGAAATCATGGTAATATTCACCAACTGGAAGGCTTCAGTCATTCATATTTGTTTTTCTAGACACATAAACAATCAAGGAACTATCAATAAGCACTAAAGAAGTTCAGATAGGTCGAGTGAAGTGCTATATGGCTTAATAAGTCAGTATTGCTAGTAGGCAAGTGTCATGCTTTCCATTGTTTAGGCTGTTATTTACTGGCACTCCTGGGCCTGCCATGCTGCCCCTTCCCCCACAGGGGAGCGTTGAGACAGCAACTGAGACAGTTGGTGACGCATGTCTGTAACCCCAGCTATTGGGAGGCTGTGAATCGGTGGGTCACTAGGAATCCAATGTAGTAGTGAAACCCTGAACACCCTGTAGCCCCTTCCCTAAAAAGAAATAAAAAAAAAGAAGCATTACACACATCAGTCTGGACAGATAATAAAAACTACTCTAATTTTTGCTAGCAAATAGGGAGTATTCCAGTGGCAGTGCAACCATTTTACACTAATAATGAATAAAGCTACTCCAATAACTATTGGCTTCATTCTATTCAAAGCAACATATTTGTGTGTAGCATACAATTCCATGTCATCAGTTACATATTCAAGGCATCGTGAGAGTCATACACATATGCAGGAGGCGGATTCTTCTAGACTTATGTGCTTATCCAAATAAATCAATCATCATTCACAATATGGTGAGAAAAAAACACATTTAGCACAGCAAATCTAGAAAACATTATAGCTTAGCTTAGCCAACCTTACTAGGATCAGAAAACTTATAGCAGCTTGCAGTTCAGGGAAACCATTAAATGTAAAGCCTTTATTTTAATACTGCTAAATATATCATGCAATGTATTGAATGCTACAGTGGAAGCAAAAATGATAATGCTGGTATGGGTTTGCTTTGGCACATTATGGAGCTGAATATTTGTAACCTGAACCATCAACAGTTGGGGACTGATGGATTTTATTTCTGATAGAGAAGGAAGCATGTCATACTAATAAAGATGTCAAATATTCAGTTATTTTAGAAATATAAGATTATCATTTTAGGTATTCATGGTATATATATATATATACACATATATATACATACATATATATATATATACATAGATAAATTTTAGATGCACAAGCATATATATATATATATATATACATATATATATATATATATATATACATATATATATATGGTAAAGTTTCTAGATTAGGCACAATTAGAGATCAATAACATAAAACAGGGCAATTATACTGTAACAAAAATCATGTGAATGTGCTCTCCCTCTGTCTCTTCTTCTTAATGTAGTTGGCATAGGGTCTATAGGATATGAGGACCTCACTATGTAGACTGGACTCATAGGGACCTCCTGTTCTCAGCCTCCCAAGTGCTGGGATCACAGGTGTGTGCCACCACACCAAGTCTTAGTTGCTATCTCAGCACACCCGGGGGGTGGCTGGCATGGTATGCCAGGGATCAAACCCATGCCACTGTGCTTTGCCTAAACAGTACCTCTCTTTCAAAAAGCTTTCTTTTTCTGTACTCATTCTTCGTGTACTGACATGAGATGATAGCTCGGAATCCATTCAAGTGGTTAGTGTCACTATTTGGTCACTGTGCAGACATCAGCAAGCAAAATATGGGCTTTATAAACTCAGGCACAGTAATACTGTGACAGCCACCTGAATACTGAGATGTCTACTCACGGATTAAAGAGCAAGTAACAACACAGGTGCGTGTTACGGTGTAAGTCCAGCTGTCCCCACAGCCTCACGTATTCAGACGGTGACTTGCCCCTCGGGGGCGCGGCACTGCTTAGCGGATCCAGCCACTGCTGAGTTCTGTGGTGGAATGCAGTGTTGGGGGGGGGGAGCCTGGCGAGAAGAAGTGGATCACATGGAGCATGATCTGGAGGGAGGCATCTCCCTCCAGCTGCTCTCTTCTTGCTCTCTGTTTCTTGGCCAGCCAGCTTCTACCTTTCAGCAAGCTAGCTACAGGCTGAAAAATGAGCCAGAACAAGCCCCTCTCCTTTAAGCTGCAGGTGCCTGGACTTGTATGATGCTTCTGGGTAATGAGGCATCCGTGACAGTGGGAAAACTGGATAAAGGGCACACGTGGTTTCCTAACACTACTAGGAATACTGAACAACTTAAAACATGCACTATTTATTTTTGGAATTTTTGCAGAATATATTCAGACCAGAGTTTGATAGCAGGTAATTTAGAGGGGATCAATGTAGTTGTGACCCCACCCACCTTTCTTTTTTTCTTTTCCATATTGCAACTAGAATAAATGGAATTGGAAAAATCAGAATATATTCATCAGAAGTACAACACAGCAGAGTTTTACAACCAAAAGACAGGGCAGTTTCATGCACCAGTACAATGTCTGCCGCTTCCTAAGTTTGGCTACCTGCAGGTGTGTCACACACACCGGTGGCTCTTGCCATGACTCAAGTCTGTTCCACAGAAAATAGAGGCTGGCTCACAGCAGCCCAGATGCAAGCTCACAGGACATGCATGGAGATCATGTGCATCTGATTCAGCAACAGTGACTGCCTGAGAATGCTATGTCTGAGGGAGAAAGGAAAGGGCATTATAAATTCGGAACCATTTGCACCTAAGCTTAGCACATGGAGGGGAAAGGAGACAGGGCAGGGGGACTGGGACATGCAGATGTTCACCAATCCTGGCACTTGGACATAGATTATTTTTAGTTTTATGATGTTGCAGAAGTAAGATGAATGGAAGAACCCCTTTTCACATTTTTCACTTGGATCTTGTCCTGAGCTGGCCTTATGAGTACAGTCACTGTCTGGATTCTGGGCAGCAGCTCCCAGCCAGCCCAGAATCCCATGAGCAAATAACCATGCCATACTGCATTGCCAGCATTTTCTTGAATAAAAATATTCAACAAATTACATGGAACTGTCAACAAATTATTAGAAAATAAGCTTGGTGACAAGTACTTTTGCCTGACTATAAGTTAATATATGTATTTTAAGTACATTCAAGCTACTCTAAGTTAAACTATGAATCATGATAGACTAGACATATTAAATGGTGTTTGTCATAAATATTCTCAACTTAAAAAAATGCTTTAACAGGATAAAACTCACAATTCATAGACTATCTACACACTGATAAGAGGTGTACTACTTAATCTGTTTAACTATAAAACGAGCCATTTCAAATGTTTTGGCTTTTACTAATAACTATAGTGAAAAGACAAAGTGTATTTTTTCTCCATAACTATGAGCATTTATGACAGTTTTGAAACAATTTCTGTTTTCTTACAAAAGAATCAATAGTTATCTTTCCAATCCCCTGGTATATCCACTAATAAGTACTTACAAACTGAATAATGCATTTCCACACAAACTTGAAATAAAGTGTGTAAATCAACATAATGTATAAAAGAATAAAAACTAGAAATAATTCAAAATTTCATAAATAGAAAAATGGGCTAACTAGTATATTCATATAATGAAATCCTTTTTTTTTTTTTTACTGTATTTTAGGGAAGGGTCTACAGGGTGTTCAGGGTCTCACTACTAGATCAGACTGTAACGATCCACCTGTTTACAGTCTCCCAAGAGCTGAGATTACAGGCACACGCCACCACTCCCAGTCTAAATGGCATCTCAGTGTGCCCCAGGGGCTGGCCCAGCACAACAGGCCTGGAGATTGAACCCCCAGCCCTTGCACCTGCTTGAGGTGCTTTAATTCACTGAGCTATTTGGCCAGCACTTCATATAATGAAATACTAGTAAAGAAAAGAGATAATGGCATAAAAAGGTCACAATGATGTGTGTGTGTGTGTATATATATATAGAGAGAGAGAGAGAAAGAGAGAGACAGAGAGAGAGACAGAGAGAGAGAGACAAAGACAGAGACAGAGACAGAGAGAGACAGAGAGAGGAGAAAAATACTACTTATCTACAAGATTCATTACTCATCACTTCTTTGAACATTGTCCTTGCATGCTAGTTTAGGGTTTTGGATCTGGCAAATAAACAATAGAAGACACGGTCTCATACTCTTGTACTTTGGGGATTTTGTTAAGTAAAAGAAGAGCTACTTAAAATGATAACTGTGATGATACCAGAGCCAATCTTATGAAACAGAGGATAGCAAGTGATTAGCAGGAAGATACCAGGTGGTACAATGAAATATAAACATGTCCATACTAATATTAAAAATTTGTTTGTCCAAATTTAAAATTTAACTTATAACATATTCTAGTTTTGCTTTTAGATCTCTCTGCTACAGTATTTTTGGGGTGTTTACTAAGAGTATCTGTTTAAACACAATTCTTATACCAATACTTCAAAGTAAAAATACCATTCTTTTTTCAAAGTGAAAGTATCTTAATCATAATTTTGTGTTTGAAGTTAATAGAGTAATGAGAACTTTTAAACTTAATTTATAACTGTTACTTATCTACAGTTTTCACGCTAACCCTGGATTTTCCTATGCCTTCAACCTTCATCTTTGTTATCTAATAGGCCATAACTTTCATTCATACCTTTCAATTAATGGTGTTCAAAAGCATGGCTTCTTCCTTTAAAAAAGATCACTTAAATCCAGTTGATAGCATTTAACATTTTCCACTAAGTTATTAATTCAAAAAGTATTCCCATAATAACTTCTTAAATGATTAATTTAATTATGATTAATTGAATTATCAAATAACTTCAATTATACAGTGGATGTAAAATCAAAACTTACATTTTGTCTCAAAAATAATCTTAAAGGTTGTGAAAATATAGCATGATTTGTTTTTAAAAAATAAATGAAGGGGTGGGGAGATAGCTTGGTGGTCTAAGAGCTTGCCTGGCAAGCACAAGGATCCCAGTTTCATCTACAGGACTGCATGTCATGCCGGCCTCAGAAGCCTGGGCACACTTATTGACCCTGAGACCCTGCATGACATTCCCAGCACTGAAGAGGTTGCGACAGGTAGATCACTGTGAGTCCCAGCTGCATTGTGAGACCCTGTATGAAATAAACAACAACAACAAATAAATAAAAAGTAAATGAAAATCAGTGTGGATATAGCTCAGTGGTGCAATATCCTCAGGTCCAACACCCACTACCACAAATACACAAGAACGTAATTAATTATGCATCACGTAATTCTAACAAGATATTTCAAAACAGCTTTGTACACTTATGTACCACAAGATCCTACACATTGTCAGGACAAAGAAAACAGTTTCATGAGATGTGATAATCTCACTGACATTTAGGAAAACAGTAGAGTTATGGCTTAAAACATATTTTCAATGCTAGTTCTTATAAAATTTTAATTAATTAAGACCAAATAAACTGACTTTACCATTCTTCACTAAGGAAAAACCACAATAGGAAACTCAAAATAATAGTCACAAAAATTAAAGTGATGGGGAAACAACAGCAACAAAATAAGAACAACGGCAAATTTATGATTATCTATAATTCTGTATGCTTCAGTATGAAGCAAGTTGAAATGGATGCACCTCTCACCAACAAAAAGTATCTGGTTTTGAGTGCCTGGGGCTTGAAACTGTCACCCACTGTGTGCCTGACAAACTCTCCATCACTGACCTTCATTAACAGTCGAGCAAATGGTGTTTTAACAAATGCTTGACTCCACCATCAAGTCTTCCTGTGCCTAATTGTGAACACTCCGACACGGAGCTGGTCAGTTTAATTGATGACACCAAGTAAACCAGTAGAAAACAAGAGCACAAGTTGCCCCATCAAGGGACCAATCATGCTTGTTCCTCACACTGTTCCTATCTCTTGCCCTAGCCTGATACTTGGCGAACCTCGGTTGTGTTCCTCGGAGATAGACACAAAATTAAGAGGCAGACAAACAAAATCAAAACCAAACACATGCAAACATACACACAGAGAGAAAAATTTAAGCTATGAGGAGCTGAAACCAAAACATTGACTCAATTATAACTGGGTGAGCCAGCGAAAGTCCCCCTTCTGAGCTGAGTGCTGAGTGTTTTTCTTGAAGCAATAATGGCTATGAAACACCCCAGTCTTTGGCAGTGTGCTTACTTGGAGAGAGAGGAGAAGTTTCAGGGAGGCTTAACTTTGCCAGGAAACTTAAGCCAACAATGAAAAGAGCTCCTTGTAGCAACCACTGCACTAGAAGGAAATACAAGAACAAAAGGCATCTCCACAGGAAATCCTGACTTGCCAGGGTTCTTGTAAACTTGCATCTAACATCGCCTCAAAGGTCAGAAATTAGAGAAGGAACAAATGCAGCAAAAATGAAAGATTGACTCTCATAAACAAAGCCAAACCTCCCACAAGAGTTGGTGACAAAAACTAGAAGACTACAATTTCCTCAACTATTATTTTATTTATTTTAAATCTCGAGACTGTATGCTCTAGAAAAAATTGTTATATGTGATAAACATTTTCTGATAGGTACTTGAGTCTTTTAGATCAAGTGGGTGAGATCTTCAGAAAGCATGTATTCCACAAAGGCATTTTAAAAAGCTATAAATGTTAGAAAGCGAAACGCACCTTAAAAATGTCTTGTTCATTCTTAAATATATACTGACTATTTAATTTTAAAACATTGCATTGACAAGTAAAACTGGTAGTGTATTCTTTCAACACAAGCTTTTTTAATCGTGCTTTAATCTAGTTAAAAGAGAACTGCTAAGCAGCACTGGAGACTGAACTCAGGACCTTGCATTTCCCAGGCAAGTGCTTATTCTACTGAGCTATCTCCCCGGCCCATTGATATATTATTCTTGTTTTAAAACTAATGTAAATCAGACGTATAAATTATTTATTTCTATGATTAGTTGTGTTTGATTACCTAAAACCATTAAACAATGTTTAGTAACTGAGAAAATAATTTTGTGAATTTGTTTAGTATTCATAGATTTTTATAGAATTCAACTAAAAAGTAAAACATTTCTTTTTGGCAACTTGAGTATGTCTCACGATTTTTTTTTTCTTTTTGCGGAACTGGGGATTGAACTCAGGCCCTTGTGCTTGCCATGGAAGCACTGAGCCATCTACCCAGCCCCCATACCTCACAATTTAAAAATATTAATTTTTCCTAGACTGTTGTTTTGGGAAACAGTATGAATTCAGAACCAAAAACAATCAAAATGGAAGTCTAATTTTTTTTTTTTTTTCCCTGAGAGCAGGGCTGGTGTCACATGTGTTGCAGGCATCAAATCACTGTTTCCTGCACCTACTCAAGCTTGTCCAAGCAGGAGCTTTAGACCACTGAGATATCTCAATGCCCCTTTAAGACTAACTTTTAAAAATCAGATTCAACAGACATAAAACTATGTTTCTAATTCTTATAAAGTTTATAACTATTTCATTCTTACTACATTTATCATTTTGTACCAGCAACACACATTTTTGTGTGTCCCATCTTGAGAAATGTTGAATTAAATGATTCCCTATCTATTCATTTGAGAATATCCACAATTACAATGTTTAGAACAATTTAACCATTTAAAATCTACTTTGTCTGTTATAATTGTTTGTTTCTACAATTAAAACCAATTCAATTATTCATCATAGAGCTTTAAAATACACATCCAGCTTCCAAATATACTTTCTACAATGTTGTCTTCTGCTCTTCCAGTGGGAATGACTTCTGAAGCTGAATTTGTAGAAACAAGTTTAGCACAGACTTTTTAAGCATAATAAGCTCCTGTGCCTGTCATAGTTTCTAGGGAGGAGACGTCCAGTACATAACTGCTGAGTAACTGGGTGGGCCAACCTAAACTTTAAGATAAGAAGAAATGACAAAATCTTTCTGCCAAAAGAGAAAACACAAAGCATGATGTTGAATAAAAAAGAAAAATAATTCTCTTAAAGATCAGAACAATGTTTATTATTTCTTATTGATAACTGGAGAATGCCTACATGAGAATTTACATATGTGTACAATTTTGCATGAATGTTGGTTTCCAGTAAAAGTCACAGTTTTGATATTATATCACTTCTAGTTTGACAGAAAAATTTAAATTATAACACCAAATACAAATAATTTTATTGATAACATTTGCTTTGTTTGTTTGTTTTTGCAGAACTAGGGGTTGAACTCAGTTCCTTGTGCTTGCCAGGGAAGCATTTATTCTATTGAGCCATCTCCCCAGCCCTGTTAACATTTACTTTAAAGGTGAATTATTTCTCACAAAGTTCTTTTCTTGGTATTGTCTCCCATTTTTCCACAAAGAAAATATTGACTCTCAATGAAGGGTATCTCTGTATCACTTTCCTTTAATTTAAATTCATAGTAATTTCAATTTGGGCGTTTTATATATATATATATATATAATTTTAACTTT
The DNA here is from genome assembly GCA_004027165.1 of Ctenomys sociabilis. Classification (NCBI taxonomy): domain Eukaryota; kingdom Metazoa; phylum Chordata; class Mammalia; order Rodentia; family Ctenomyidae; genus Ctenomys; species Ctenomys sociabilis. The sequence continues at coordinate 4,605 of PVKA01022888.1, read as the reverse complement.
AATGTAAACTTTATTTTAATTTTATTTAATAATGCTGACTATAACTTGAGAGTAAGTCCAAAACATTACAAGTGTGTGATGACAAAAGTTCCATTATTACTTATATACAAAGCCACCTTGCACCTGGAGCATGTACTGTGCTCTAAGAAGGGCATTTATCACTGACTCCTGTGGCCTTTCTGAAGGGAATTTTACAGAATTCACTTGTAATGTCCATGCAATATGCCTCTCTAAGAGAGCTACATACATTATTATTCAACATTATTGATGATTTTTCCTGGTGGTAAGCAAAGATAAAAATCTACTTATGAAGCAGGAGAAATGCTGGGTGTACGCATGATTGAATATGACTGGGGGCAGAGAGCTTTGCTCATTTGTCCCCTAAATCATCATGTGGACCTGGGAGAAAAAAAACATGAAGCTAATAATGCTGACTTTCTATGCTTTTGATATTAGAAGTATTTCAGTCAAAAAAGCAAACTAATGAATTTCCTCATACGGTAAGTTATAATCATTAAGAGCTTTTGAATAAGTAAAACATGACCATATATTTGGCAACAGAAAAGTAAATAGTATCTAAAATAAACTATATGTATTTTTGAACACTAAATATTAGCCTTGAACTTAGAAATGGCTAATATGCAACTTTTTAAAAAATGTATTTGGCTGTTACAGGGTCTCACTATGTAGCTCAGACTCAAGGTGATCCTCCTGATTTTACCTCCCAGCATTGGGATTACAGGTGTGCACCACCATGCTCAGACTTCACCGTCCACTCAGCCAGGCCCACGGGTGGGGCCAGCATGGAATGTGGTGCCAGGAATTGAACCACGGTGCCTGTGCTTGCCTATGCTTGCCTGAGCAGGTGCGTTAGTCTGCTGAGCTATCTTGCCAGCTCCACTGTGGAACATTTTAAGTGAGAGACCCAGTTCATAATTGAGCTTATAATCCAATTTATAAATAGACTTCTTCATGTAGATGCAAGCAAAGACTTTGTGCTATGAAGAAAAATAAATATGCAGTGAGAGTGTCTAAAAATAGCGTAAGAGAAACTAAAATTAGAAATAGAAAACATTAAAACATCTATTATTACACATTGGGACTTATTTGAGGCTGTGTAAGTCACTGTACTAATGGATCCGGACAAGGAGACCAAAGACGCTATGATCCTGTTAGCATAAGGACAGAGGAAGTGGACAGTGCTGTATGAATGCAGAGTGCAGCATCTGACAGTTTCACAAAAACCAGAGAACTCTTGAGGGCTGTGCCATTACAATTTATGACTGTGGGATAAGTAAGGGGGTAAGGGAGGAGGATAAAAGTGAATTCAAGGCCAGCCTGAACTACATAGTGAGACTCTGACTCAAACAAGAAAAAAAAAAAAAAAAAAAACACACAAACAAGTTTAAAAAATCACAGAGGGCTATTACAAAGATCTCAGTTGCTTTGTACTGGAAAGAATGTGTTAGGCAATAAACTGCAGAACGTTTCCAGAATATATTACAGAACGTAACATTTAAAGACTTAGTAGGTTGTAGGGCACTTGTCTACAACCCTAGCATTCAGGAGTCTGAAGCAACAGGACTGTCGAGTGAAAGCCAGACTGGGCTACACAGTGAGACACTGTCACAGAAAATAGTCAAACAATCAAACAAAAACCAAGAAATTGAAACAAAAGAAGAGTAACAGCAGCAACTACAACAAAACAAACAAATAGAAAACAAAGAAGAACATAGAAAGATTTCTAGCTGAAATTCAAAAAAAAAAAAAAAAAAAAAAAAAAAAAAAAAAAAAAAAAAAAAAAAAAAAAAAAAAAAAAAAAAAAAAAAAAAAAAAAAAAAAAAAAAAAAAAGAAAAAAAAAAAAAGAAACAGGATGGTGTAGTTAATGTGGAAAAGCAGAATTAGTAAAATCTACCAGCAATACTCTGAGGGTAGGAAATGCCATAAATTAGTTGGACAAAGGGGTAATATAGAGCATGCACTCACCAAGTTCATAAAAATCCTTTCATATAAAATTTTAATTACTACTTCACATAGCAATATGTAACAGTATATTGTACGTCTCATCCTAAAAGTGGTTGCAGGCAAATGAGGCTTGAAATATATTAGGCACATTAAATTATGGAGCATCAAAACCAATCCCCATGTCAATCATATATAAGGGGTGAAGAGACATCTCTAGGAAAAAACAAAAAATTAAAGCCTGGCATAGTTATATTCTTAAAAATGACACTTCTCTGGTAAGTAACATAATGGCCTATCCATACAATACATATAGTACATGATGGGCCCTTGGGATGCGCTCCCAGCTACAACTTCTTTTTTCTAGTACTGACACAGGGAGTCTGGCAGAGAAACAAAAGAAAATGAGACCACTGGACAGTGGCGTGGGCTGGGAAGATATATGAGGTGTAAGAGGTTCTTTATACCCTGCTGGTGACTTTAGATCTGTAGTAGTGTAAGAGTGGGAGTCTTAGGAATGCTCTGCTTGGCTTGTTTTCAGTTGCATTAATATGATTCCATCTCCAGCCAGGCCATTTAGTGTGTGTGCGTGTGTGCATGCATATGTGTGTGTGTGTGTGTGTGTGTGCTGTTTGGCCAATTTTCTTAAACTCTTTCCAGCAATCTCCATTCACCTCTCCATGAAGAGGCATCCAGCTAGTGATAATCACTTCTTTACCCTACAGGGAAATCTGTAAAAGATCCTACAGATGGCAAAAGAAAAATGCCTCATTAGGAAGCCCCAGGCCTACTTTTGCCTTGTAAGAAATCATTCAGCAATAATTCACAACACAGAAACATTTTCTCTTGGACAGAAATTAGAAGATGCAAATATATGATAGAAAAATATACTAATAAGTAAAAAATACAAAAAGATGTAACTGACATCAATACAATATGTGTAAGAGAAATACAAGAGTTGTTATGCTGTTGAAATTAAGCTTTCATTGATTAAAGATTACAATAACAATGAAACAATTCACATAACTCTGATATCATCTACAAGAAAATACATATAGAATATATGTAAAAGGAAATAAGTAATAAAGAAGCATGTCAATACACAAATATTAATTCTTTAAGATATTTAAGTGTAAATGAATTAAACTATTCAATTAAAGGTAATTTAAAAGCTCATATGATGAATATTGAACAATTCAAATCTTTTCAGTTAAGAGCAAGTACAAGACAAAACAATTTATCTCTATTCAGCATAAAGCTGGTTGATCAAACCCAAAAAACTGGGAAAAAATTAGATATAACAGGAATCCAAATATGGAAAGAAGTAAAATTAGCTCTCCTCTCCAATAATATAACAAGGGATATAGAAAATCCTGAGTATTAGGTACTTTCCCACACACATAAAATACTTCAATAAGGCTGCTGGGTGAAAAATAACCATATAGAAACCATTTTGTTCTCACACAATAACAGTGAATAATATAGAAGAGAAAGTAAACCAATCCTATTTATACTGGCATAAGAAAAATTAAATACATATAAATAAATTTAACTAAATAGGCAAAACCTTATGATGAAAATACTATATTTTGTTATATTATAACCCAAATGTTATAGTAGTTATAAGAACCAAACAAGATAGAATAGCAAACATATGTTGACATCAAGGGAAAAAAAGTTAAGAGAATTCAAACTTCCTGAATTCAAAATAAAGTAAGTGGACAGGTATAGTAATCAACATAGTATAATACTGCCTTAAAAACAAACAAACAAAAAGAGACCAAAATAGAAAGCTTGGAAGTAAGTCTATCCATAAACTTTCAAATGATCTTCAGCCAGAATGCCAAGAATGTATAATAGGGAAAGATAGTCGCTTCAAAAAAATGATTCTGGGGAAACTGGATATCGAAAACACAAAATGAAATGGAACATTTAATCTCACCATCATACATGAAGGCGAGTCAAAATGGATTAAAGGCTTATGTATAAGAAGGGAAGCCACAAAGCTTGTGGATGAAAACATGCAGAGAAAGCATCAGAGGACCTGCCTGACGCATGAAGCGCCTAATGAAGTAAACACTAAATAGAAGCAAAAGCAGGACACAGATTGCCAGAGGTTTGACAGAAAGAGAAGAAAACACAAGAGCTGCACAATGGATACTGCATTTCAGTCCAGCATGGAGAAAATTCTAGGGATGCACTGTACAATGATGTGCCTCATTTAGCAATATTATGCTATACAATGAAAAAATTTTATAGGATAGATTTTATTCTTTATTTTAAAGTGAGTACAAATTAGAACTAAAACAAAAAAATATTACAAGTGATACAAAATTTCACCTAAGAAAGTCATATGAATTTCACAGTATTTGCTGTAATACAGTGTTGGCTTCCAACCAGTTATTCATATTACCAGATATATGCATTTAAAATTGAAGGAAAGATACTCCATTATATAGAAATACCACATCTTTTTCAACCATTCTTCATGTGATGGACATCTTGGTTATTTCCAAGATTTTGCTATCACACATTGTGCTGCTATAAACATAGGTATACATATATCTCTATGATACAGTGTATCCAAATCCTTTGGGAAAATTCCCAGTAGGGGGATAGCTGGCTTGAATGGGATTTCTAGT
>PVKA01022887.1:0-36438 GCA_004027165.1 Ctenomys sociabilis | reverse complement strand
TCTGTAAGTATAATATCATGTATGCACCTTCTATGATACCAAAACATTATGAAAACAGTTTGCAATGTATTAATTTATCAAATCCATCTTGTCATGGTATCTTAAAACTGTCTCATTGATATTTGTACTTCAATAAAATAAAAATTAAAAAAAGAATATATTGACAGAAATAGGAAAGACATATTAAGGCAATTTTAGTAAACTTTAGTGAGGATATTTATTAGCTATTACCTAAAATAATTTTCTTCAATCCTTAATTAAAAGCAAGTTTTAATTTATTCCACAGCTTTTTAACTAAATTTACATTACCTCTGGATGAAAAAATAGATTTTGGCCTAAAAAATTTCTATATTTAGAAAATTCCCATTCAGAATGTTCTATGAAATTGATAATACTTTTCACAAATGTGAAATACCTGCTCATCACCTATTTAATAGTATTTGACAAAAATCATAACAGTTTATAGAAATATTATTAATACAAGTTCCTAACTTTTATTTTTGCATTTTCTTTTGTCAAAAAATAATGCTGCTTTGCTTCCTTGCCTGGAATATGAAGATCATTAAAAATACAAACCTATTAGATAATAAGAAAATATGAACGTCGTTTATTTTAAATGCCTTTTAAAATTTGGGAAACTGGTTTATCCTACTGAATCATTAAAGTTTTACTCTACATAAACTTCCCCACATATGCATCAAATGCATTAACAGTAGTTCAAGAATAGGTTCACCATTGTCAAATAACAAAGAAGATAACCTGGAATTTCACACCTGGCCTCTTCATCATTCATGACATTTCTTACTTTCCTGAGCACACTGTGAAGTAAGAAATATCTGTGACCCATTTCTTTCATAGCAAGACTTTCTTGATGAAGTCAACAGTCAAAACCCTTACTTAGAGTTCCAAGCTAGACAATGTTTCTGTTGTTATTGAAACACACTTTTACACAAAACCTAAAATGAAAAGTACAAGTGCAAACATCAGCCAAGTGATTGGATCCCGTGGAGATATTAAACTGCCTGAAGGTTTCTAATTACTCTCAACTTTGGTGCCTCTCTCAGGCACAAAGGTAACTCACAGTTCATAGATCAGCACCCTTGCCCCCACCATGGTAAGCAGTGCCACTCTAAGCAGTTCATCATACTCAGGTCATCTGCACCAGTGAGATTTGGTCACAGTCAAGGAAAGTTCGCACTAGTAAATTAAAACCAACCACTGCTGCCACTCCTCAGAGTCCACGAAATCAGAAGCGGCAGTAGTGAACAGTATTCATCACAATGGAAATACACTGAGGTCCTGGAAATGTTTCATTGCACTGTCATTATTGACAGTCTTGGCTTTTTAAATAGATAATCTAGCTGTTGTACAATCAATAGAACATTAGATTCTAAAATATAATGCAGCAGGGAAGAGCCCATCTTTAAAATGGTGATTTTTTAACCTAGTAAGAAGGTTGTGATACTCAATTTATTTTTTGAACATAAAGCAGTTTCTTGAGCATGTGCTCTTGTGTATCTCCTCTCCTGCTTTCCCTGTCTGTTCAGCTTTGATCACATCTGCCCCTTCCACTTCGTGCCCCTCCTCTTCCCAGGTCCATGAGTCACTGCCTCCTCCATCCAGAGCTCTCTGCCTCTGCTTCCCAAAGAAATTGCTTCCTTTTCACTCTCAGACTTCATTCATGTGTCCTCCCTTGTGTCCTTCAAGGGACACTTAGCACTAGACCCAAGGGCACAGGCAGCCCAGCTCACATCTCCTGCAAGTCACTGTGCAGCATTTCTCACTGTCTGTGTCTGGCTCCACCCTCCGGGATGGGACTGGTCTCACAGAGCAACATTTGCTCCTGTCTAGTACAGAGCATGGCCAGTGGTGTCCTAAATAGCTACGTGTTGAGTCAGTGGGAGAGGAACAAAGGTTAGCATGAGTCCAGAATCACTCTTTAAGCATAAATCTGGCTCCTGTGCTCAGTGCGATGGGATGAACGGAGGTATGTCAGGGTTCCTGCCCACTGGTTTGGAGAGGTTTGGAGAGTTCTCCTTTCTACACTAGAGAAATGAAGGAATCATCTCAGGAATCTATAGTTCAACCTAGTGTAAGGTAGGAAGGACTTAAGTTATTCTCATGACTCAGATGGAAAAGCATTAACCTTTGACTTCCTAAAGGCTTCATGATTTGGGCTGTGCCTTGAGTGATGAACACAATATAGACAAAAGAAGGTTTTTAAAGGCAAGGCTAGAATTCCCATGCACTCTTAATCTTGGCTGACAAATCCAGACTTCTGCATGCAGCATGGCTCAGGGCTTGCATGCATAAATGAGATATCCAGGAAAGCAGCAGCCCACTGAACTCTCTATTACACTTGCTCAGAGAATGTTTTAGAGCCATGTAACTGGACATCAGAGCTACATTAGGGGAAACGGTGTGGCTGGATATCTATCCAGTTGCTCAGTGAGTTTCCCAGCAGTCATACTTGGCAATGCCTAATGTAAACATGCGGAAAGAAGTGTTTCCTGTCTGTCACACTGCCTGTGCCCAAAGGCCAGAGCCGGAACCCATCAACGGAGGTCACTGAGCAATTCATGTAATTTTCTAAAGCCTCTGTTTCCTCTTCTATAAAAAGGGAATAATACCTTCATTAATGTAGTTTGGGAAGATTAACTAACACAATCCAGGGAAAATACCTGGCATAAACGAACTCCAAATTAAAGCAAATACATGGACACCCTCTCCATTTGGCCACTGGAAGCACTTCTAGTCATTTTTTAAAATCTGATAATATTCAGATAAACTTGAACTCATCAATTCTAAATTAAAATGGTAGCTACACAAAATACATTTCTAAATGTTTTAACCAATGAAGGGTTCATTGCTTATTTAACATATATTTATTTATTGAACATCTATTATGTACTAGGCATGGGAAAAGAACTATGAATGGTAAAGACAAAAATTAGTTTTTGACATCATGGACCTTAGAGTGGGCAAAAGTATAAATCTAATATCTGAATTGATAATACCTATTAAGAAAAAAAAAAACACTTGTTATGTCTTATATCTAGATGTCTCCCCAGAGCCTCATGCACCCATAGGTTGGGCTTTTGAAAGTGGTTGGAGCATGCATGTGGGATACTGGGTTAGTCTACTGATGCGTCTAGAGTTGGGTGTGATGCCGTCTCTCCCGCCATCATGGCTCACTGTATCCTGCCTGCCACACCATGGACTGTTTCTCCTCAGCCATGCTGCCCTGCCTTGGACCCAGCCAGCTATAAACTAAACACCTACCAGCTGTGACCTTACGTGTACCCTGCGTCTCTTAACTTGTGGATGTCAGATATTTTGTCCCAGCAATGAGAAGTGGTGCTAAGACAGAAATAAAGCAGGAGGACATCAAGGAAGAAAGGGCGAAAGCTGCACAGATATCCAGAGGGAAGCATATTAGTTTAAAAGCCCTGAGACAGGATCATCCTTGGCTTGTTCCAGGAGCTTCAAGAACCCTAAAGAGGAGGACATAGAGGGAATGAGAAAACAGGGTGGGAAGACTGTCTGCTGCCCCAGATGCTGGTTTGATGAAGTGGTGGGATAAGAGCCTGTTTCAGTGGTCTAAAGGGACTACAACTGGACACCTGCAATACTGAAACATCTTTCAGCAGCTATTTCAAAGGGAAGGAGCAAAACAAAGCAGTGTGCCTGGGGGGGCGGGGAGCTGGGTAAAGCAAAAGGGAAGCTAATTTAAGATAAGAAATAGCAGCATGTTCATGCATGAGTAGGATGCATGGATTTGGGGAGAAGTTTTGATAACCCATGAGAGAGGAAGAAACATTTGTAGAATAAAGTCTTTGAGTGGATCACACGGAATGGGAGATGGCGGACTCATGATGGCATTAGGGTGCATTCTAGATCCAAACTACAGGAGAGGGGACACCAGTGATCCTTGTACCAAAAGAGAAGGGAGAGGACATGGTGCAGACTGGTGTGCACACGTAGAATCAGTTTTCTTTGGTGACATCTGTTGCTTACTTACAGAGCAAGATGCAACTATGAACCTAGAATGAGAAGCTACTGGATATTTGAGAGAACAGAAAAAGTGGGTGATCACATAGAGGCATAAAGGACTTTTGGTGAGGTCAGTTATCATCCATCTAACGACCCAGTCAGCATGACAATGTGTGTTATCAAACCCCTTTTCAGCTATTTCTGTAATGTACCTATGAAAGGAAGAGGTGGCACTGGGGAAAGAGAAGATCTGGGCTCAATATGAAGAAAAGGTCCCCAGCTCTACTTCTTATTGCCAGTAGCCTAGAGGCTGCTGCACTACCCAAGCCTGAGGGGCTGTCACAGTCAGGAAAGGTCCTGCCCCACCTCTCCAAGGTGCCACCTGAATCTCCATGAAAGCAGCTGGCTGAGAGGAAATGCCCTCTGTGGTGGTAAACTGACTGCAGAAGATTCTGTCTTCAGGCCGCCATCCTGGTCATCAAAAAGAAGCTGAAGGGGTCTGTGAAGGGGCTGCAGATGAAGTGTGTGGCCAATGGCGATGTGCAGTGCCTGGGAGGCTGTATTTAGCCTGGCCCCATGCCAAGTTCTTCTATGTGAGGTGGGAAGCAAACAGAAGAAAAGTGCTTCTGCTTGAGCCTGTCTCCGGGCCCTCTTGAAAGCTGTCACCCGCAAGTGAGACCAGCTGGAGAGCTTTTCCTTAGGAGAGGAGCTGCAGGACGTGGGACACTTGGCTCTTTCTCTCCAGCTATGTGAAAGCCAGCGGATACCCTGTGTTCCAGATTACAGATGAGAGTCCTTGGAGGCCGCATTATAATTATCAAGGAGCCTAGTGGACTCAGGTGCCAGACTGCCTGAGGTTTTTCACATCACTCAAGTGCCCATCCTTTCTGATCTGATGTCCTTATCAGTAAAATGAAGATAAAAGCTCTTCAAAAAGAATTGAGTCAAGATACCTAACAGACTTAGCAGAGTCTCTTAAGATGTGGATATTGTTAGAATTCAACAAAGCCCAGGTAAACTGTGCCCGCCGACAGACCAGGCCAGGAGGTGGAGATCCCTACTCTGCAGGCCTCGTCCTTCCTCCATGACCTGGCACTGTGACATGCCTGCAGAGTCCCTTCCTGTCCAAGGGTCCTCTGGCACCCCAGATGGTGGCCAAAGCAGGACTCACTCTCCTGGCACCTTACTTTCCCATCCCTGGGATGATATACCTGACAGCTATAAAAAAGGAGATTTAGTTTGACTCACTGGCTCAGCCCATGGAGGCTAGCACCAAGGCAGCCAGGGTATGGTGGAAGGGGCTGAGTAAAGCACAGTTGTTCATGTCACAACAACCAGGAAGCAGTGAGAGAAGGGAAGGGTATGGCACAAGAATACACCCTGCAGGTCCCACGCCCAGGGACCCACCCCAACCCAGCCCATCCTAATGGCACATTATGCTATTATATTCACGGAAGAATGAATTCACTGATGACCATGGTACCATCTTGACCCAATCACTTTGTAAACACATGAAACTTTCAAGAGACATTTTAGATCTGAACTATAAGATCATTCTTCAGGTTGTGATGTGAGGAAATAAAGTTCACTGCTTTTGAATTTTGTCTTGATGAGAAACAAGAGCTTCAAATGACTGGTGGTCCACAGCCTGATCTAAATCAGCACCTGAATCTTACTTCTGAATCCAGCAGGCAGAGATGGCACATGATTCTGATGCCCAGCTAGCACTGAAACAGCTCTGGGGGCCTCTCTTGCTGAGAAAGCCTGGTTTGCAGATCCTGATGAGAACTGACTTGGGGGCCACTCTGGCTGAATTTGGGTGTTGGGGTAGAAACTAACTCAAACTCATAGCCATTTCTGTAAGAAAGGCCAACATCTACAGAGAGAAAAGGACCAGAGGAAGCCACACACGGCAGCTATGGGGATTAAGGATTAGGACTGGCGTGCTATTGGCAGGAGATCGGAGTTCTACAAAAAGTAGGGCTCTGTCCACCCTCTTGCTCTGAGATCAGCCCAGTCTACTCTAGAAGTTGAAGCACCAGGTCCAGTAGCTAGAGCTGCTGCCACATGAGGAGACACGGAGCCCAGAGGCATAGCAGGAACTTGACAGGGGGAGCCTGGGGCTCAGTAATCTAGGCTGGTGGTCAGAAAGATCTAAGCAGAAGGGCATGGCAACTTGTAGGAAGCCTCTGTAAGAAACAGATGATTTTCTCCTTGCCCTTTCTTACCTCTGTCTTGCTGCCTGGGAGGATGAGATGACTGCTGTGCTACAGGTGTCATCTTGGGCCATGAGGTGAGGCGGGCTGGAGGATCATCCCTCGGGTGATCAGTCTTCATTTGTGAACTTTGGTCATTCACAGCGTCTTGGTCACTTCTTCTATCAGTTCTTTGAAGGATTAGCTCAGTTTTTTATTTCAGAGACCATAGTAGGTCTAAGAGAGTAAATGGATTTCTGTTTTGTTTTGTTTTTAACTCTTAAATTTGTAAAGAATAAAAACAGAGAGTGGTGGGGAAAAAAAATCTGAGTATCAGCAGAACAGATTAGGAGATGCCGAACTAGCTCCAGACAAACTCAGTCCCCTTACCTTTGATAAAGACACTAAACCTAATCACTGGAAGGAGGACAGTCCATTTAACAAATCATTCTGGAAAAGCTAGCTTTGTGCATGCCAAAGATTAAAATTAGGCACATGTCTTCCATCATGCCATAAACTAAATTTGAAGTGGATTAAAATCTAAATATTCCATGACTCATCCATGTGGCTGACACTGACAAGGGATCTACAAAGTGTGGTACAGGGTAACAGGACAAACCCTGAGGGTACCTGACTGAACTTATCTGATACAAAAGTTACATTTCTTGTTATATAGGTCTTGTTTTAACTCATTCTTAACCATCCAGCAGAAAAGTATAAAAATGGAGGTATATAAAGTCATATTAATATAATGAGCTGTGAATGGCTCAAGTCAACAACTTCTGTGGATAATCCACTTCTATTGTCGACTGCTGATCTGTGTTGGATTGTTTCATATATATATATATGCTATCTCTGTTTTGAAAATCTGTAACATATGTATTGTTGTATGTTATCCTGTTTAAGTCATTTTTTTCTATTTGTTTTTGCTTCTATTTTTCACTCATCAAGTTAAAATACAAATAAATAAAAAGAGAAAAAAATCTAAATATTAAAAAAAATTAAGCCAGAGAGATGACTCAGTGGAATAAGTTCTTCCCTGACAAGTGCAAGGGCCTGAGTTCAATCCCCAGTTCTGCCAAAATATAAAAATAAAAAATTAAATCTGCTAGAAGGTAAGAAAAGATAAAACTCTACAGACATTGGCATAGGCAAAGACTTTATGAATAAAACCTTAATGGCACAGGAACTATCACAAAGAATCAACAACTGGGATCTCATCTTAGTAAAAAGCTTTCTACAACAAAAGAAACCATCAACAAGCTGGGGGTGGTGGCGCATGCCTGTAATCCCAGCACTCCGGGAGGCTGAGGCAGGAGGATTGTTGTGAGTTCGAGACCAGCCTGAGCTACAAAGTGAGCTTAAGGCCAGCCTGAACTGCATAGTGAGACCCTGTCTCAAAAAGACAAAAAAAAGAAAGAAACCATCAACAGAGTGAAGAGACAACCATAGTGTGGGGAAAAACGTTTGCTGACTGTTCTCAAACAAAGGATTACTATAGAAGACATATGAAGAACCAAAAAAAAATCAGACCTGCCACATTTAGAAATCCAGTACAAAAATGGGCATCTGAGATGAATACATACTTCTAGATGAAGAAATACAAAGAAATATATAAAGAAATGTTTGATATCACTGGCCATTTGAGGGATGCAAATGAAAACAACAGTGACATTCCTCTCACTCTAGAAAGAAAGGCTATTATAAAGAAATCAACCAATGACAAATGCTGGAGGGGATGTGGGGAAAACAGAACCCATCTCCATTGTTGGTGGAAATGTAGACTGGTGCAACTACTGTGGAAATCAGTGTGGAGATTTCACAAAAAGCTAGGATTAAGGTCCAATTTGACTCAGCTATTCCTTTTCTGAGTATTTTCCCAGGAGAATTAAAAACGTCATACCAAGGGCTGGCGAGATAGCTCAGCAGACCAATCACCTGCTTAGGCAAGCACAGATTGCCTAAATGGGTTCAGTCCCCATGACCACATGCCACCCTAGCCCCACCCCGGGCATGGATGACCACCAAGACCAGGCATGGCAGCACACGCTTGTAATCCCAGGGCTGGGGAGGCTGAAGACAGGAGGATCAGTATCAGTCTGAGCTCTGTAGTGAGACCCTATCCTGTAATACCCTCTAATCCTATACCAAATACACTAAAAAAAAAAAAAAAAAAACAATCATACCACAGTGGTATATATATACCCATGTTTATATCAGCACAATTTGTAATAGCAAAATCTTGGAAACAACCCAAATGCCCATCAACCAAGGAATGGATGAAAAAGATGTGATTTTTTTAATACAATGGTGTATTATTCAGAAATAAAAGGGAATAAACCTTTTATAGGTAAATGGTTACAACTTGAGCCCATATTTATGAAATAAGTCAGACTCATATATGAGTCTCCCTAGTGTGAGAAGCTGCAAAAGTAAATACGATACTAGAAATGTGTGTTAATTCTGGGAATAATGTCATATTAGCCTTCCAAAGCTCTTTCTTTTCAAATTTGTTTTAATGATTTAAGGTTTTTGGATTTTCATAGAAAATTGTTATCTTCAATTGCTTCACCTTAAAAAGTTTCTTGAATTTTTTTTTTTTTTTTTTTTTTTTTTTTTGGTGGAACCGGGGATTGAACTCAGGCCCCTTCACTTGCCAGAGAAGTTCTTATTCTACTGAGTCATCTCCTCAGCCGCAATATTTGTAATTTCTCTGTAGTGTTTTCTAGATTTCTGTACTTGGGTCTTATAAATTTTGTGGTGTAATTTATCACTTTGATATTATTGTTTTTTTAATTAAATTTATTGAAGAACAAATACCAATGAGACAGTTTCAAAACCCATTAGTAGGACAGTTTCAATAATTAATACATTGCATATTGTTGTCTTCATAGTGGTTATTCATAGTACAAGATGCAGACATGATATCCTGCCCAAACAGTACTAGTACAAATCTTTCTTTTCATTGCATTAAGAGAAAGTAGCTGTATATCTATCCTATTTGGTGTATACAGATATGCAGATATAAAATGGTCCTTCATTTGTATCCCCTTTTTTTGTTTAGTTTTGTCAGAGATGGGTGTTGCATTGCCATTTAAATATTGTAGGTGCGCGAAGTTAGCAAAATAATCCAATAGAGTCCAGTAGTCCATAATAGTAGTGGGTTCTGTGTAGGACTGGCAATGTCAGAAGTTGTTGACTTGAGCCTTTTACAGCTCATCACTTTGATATAATACTCTCATAACTGATGTGTTTTGTTTGTATTTGTTACCATGAAGTGGAAGTATAGTTGCTTTTCAATAAACAATTTTTAAAAGATTTAAAAATATTGTCTACTGACTATTTTTATCTTCAAAATATAAATGTGTGTTTTATATGCATTTATAACTATGAAGACAGCACAGCAAACAATTCATGTTTTTGTAAGCAATAACCTATGTCAAATTGAGTAAAAATCACATTGTTGATGCTGACTGCATGGAGACAGGACCTCAAAACCTGCAGGGGATGACTGAGGATTTCAACTCCAGTCAACACAAATTGGTTGAACTCTTACTAAACACTAGATGTTTATGGTTCCTGGAACACAAAACCAAAATGAACAAATATGGCGTCTACTCTTACAGATGGAAAATTCCAGACACATTGGGGAATGGAAGTCTTACTTAGGCAGAGGGCCAAGGTTCTCACCTATAAGACCTTGACACAGGGGAGGGTGAGGACATTCTGGTGGAGCATTGGCAGCACTGACAGTGTTGGTATCTGGTGACACCCTGCTCACACTCACAACACACCTGCAATTTTCAACTGTAGCTCTGCAACAGATGTCATTATTCATATGCTTCGACCACAAAAGCCTTGAAAATGTGCAAGTGACCTCAGAGACTAAGTGTGTGGGTTGGGCTTCCCAACCTTACTTTATAGAAGCATTGCTGGAAGATGAGTCCCTGCTGCCAAAATAACCACGTAGGAAGTCACAGACAGATGGCGAAGCAGGAGCTCCGGAGAGCTCATCATGATATTCCATATGGCATCTTATTTGGGGTATATAAAAGTAGTTCTCATAGCCACAAATGAATTAACTGGCAGACATGGAGGAATTGTATCATATTTTGTGGCCTTCATTGCAGTGCAGGATCTATTTCACATGAGAAAGCAATGCGGCAAGAATATGCAAGAAAAAATAAACACACAAAATAAAATCAGTACCAATCAGCACTCAGCAACAAAACTTTCCAGCCTCAGTTGGCCAGTAGAGCGAAGTCCTGTTGCTTGCTACTAGTTGGAGAATTATTGAGATTTTACTTGAATGGAGCTGCATTTTAATGTGGAAATAAGATCTTAAGCAATGTACACACTGCAGCCACAGGCCAAAGGGGGCCTTCCTGGTGTGTACAGCTACGAAAGGATTTCATGTTTTTAATGAAAGAAAAGCATGAGAGAAAGATTTTATAATACATGAAAATGTTGTGAAATTCTGAGTTCTGTCGGGACTCCCAGCAGACTTTTCCAGCTTCCAATAAAAGTTTGCTGTAGCACAGCCTTGCTCTTTTGCTTATGTACTGTAGGGCTGTTTTTTGTGCCTCTGCAGCCTGAATTGTGACAGAGGTAATCTGACCTGTGTGGCCTAAAACAGTTACTCTCAGCCCTTTACAGAAGTTTGCTGTCCCTGTTTAAGCTGGGACACAATTAAAGGATTTTTAAAAAATGTATTTAATGTAGGGTCTACAGGGTCTCACTACACAAATCGGACTCATAGTGATTCTCCTGTTTTCAGCCTCCCAAATGCTGGGCTTACAAGCTTGCACCACCACACCCAGTTTCAACAATGCTTCAGCGTGCCCCAGGGGCAGGGCCAGCACAGCAGGCCCAGGGATTGAACCCTGGTCCCTGTGTCTGCCTAAGCAGGCATTTTAACCTTTGAGCTATGAGGCCAGCCCAGACAACTAAAGTTTTTTGTTTAAACAATTTATACATGAAAATAAGAAGTCTGTCATGTAGGAGTTTGCCACAAAAATAACTTCTTTAGCACTCAGGACTGGACATTGATGGCAGGATTTGTTGTCTTGACTGGCTGGGGATTCACAGCGCTGGTGATTACCTAGACTCTCAGATCATTGGCTCTCTGCTCTGTAATCGTCTTGTCTATAATTCAACTGTAAGCTTGGCTAGGGCCCGGCTGTGTCAGCCATGCATGCCTGGACCACTCCTACCCTTAAGCTCATATTTATTCATGGAGTTCCATGATCTTCACCTCTGTTACTATCCTCTTTCTAATATTAAAAATATGTGTGTGGGTTTTTTTTAGGGGGCTAGCCAGATAGCTCAGGGGACTAAAGCACCTGCTTTAGGCAGACTCAGGGACCGGGATTCGATCCCCCACATGCTGTGCCAGCCTCACCCCCAAGGGGTGAGACAGCTGAGATAGCTGTTGAGCCTGAGCATGGTGGCGTGCCTCGGCAATCCCAGTGCTTGGGAGGCTGAAAAGAGGCAGATCACTATGAGTCTAGTCTGTGTAGTGAGACCCTGTAGACCCCGTACTAACTACATACAATAAACAAACAAGTAAAGAAATGTATTTTTTATATACTACAGTGTGAATGTCCCTCTGCATCCCTGTGCTGCTGTGGTTAGTGTCAGTATAAACGAGCCTGAGGGAGAAGACCCCTTGCCTTCCACCCTCCACCAAGTGAGGACAGAGCCGTTTTCCCCTCTCAAGGGCGCAGGGCAAGGCACCAACTGGGACAAACACAATATCACTCGCCAGACACCATACCAGCTGGTGTTCTGATCTTGGGCTTGGGTTTCCCACTCTCCACAGTTGTGAGATAATTTCTGTTGTTTATGAATATCCAGTCTGTGGAATCATGCTATAGCAGCGCTCATATCTGAGACAGTAATGTAAGTTTTCACATTAATAGACAAGAGCATGACACCAAGTTAGGAATGCTAAGAAGGCATCTTATCAAGAGTGTCTTTACTGTTGCTCTTTGCCACATGCTGTATTTGAAAGTTTGACTAGCAAGTGTTAAATAAAACATTCTACAACTGCCAAAAAAAAAAAAACCTGTTTCTTTTTATTTTTTAATCCCCTAGCCTCCCCATTCCCACCACCAAGGCACCTCAGTTCATGAACTTAATTCTTAAGCCTTGGTTCTGGCCTTGGATCAAATTGGACAAGAACAGAATCACATCTCCCAATAATGTCAACATGGAACTTAACCTTTGAATTTGATTCACTTCTTCTCCAATTTGGTTTGTGACTGGAATCAAACTGCAGCACCTCCATACCGCTGCTGACCTCTTGAGTCTTCTTCCAGAGGAATTCCATGAAAAAATAAGCACACATATTCTTATTTTGTCAGATGTTGGAGTATCATTCACGTGTCTCTGTTCCTTGTTTTTTTTCACTGATATGCATTTTAGGGCTTACCTTGTAAAAACTGTAAAGTGGTCATCAAATCCTGTTTTTGTTTTTAAATCTTATTTATTTGATATAGGGTCTCACCATTCAGCTCAGGCTCATAGTGATTCTCCTGTGTCAGCTTCCCCACTTCTGGGGTTACAGGCATACACTACCACACTGGGTTTCTGCAGCTGGCTTGGTGCAGGGCTGGCACAGCATGTGGTACCAGGCATCAAACCCAGTCCTTGCACGTGCCAGGCAGTCACGTAGAACGCTGAGCTATCGCCTGGCCCGGGAATATGGCTTTTCAGGATTCAATGATATATAATGTAGGACTTTATGTCTGGCCAATATATAGGTAGTAGGTTAACTAATAGGCAGCTTGTAACACCCAGATGAACTGAAGCGTGGTGCTGAGTGGGGAAGGCCCCCCTGAGGATTGTTGCCGCCAGCAGAAAGGGAGACCTGGAGGGGCAGGCGGTGCGCTGTCCATGCTCCTGGAGAAGCTCCTCGCGCTGGCTTTCCTGATATGGATCAGCAGCTCCCACGTGGGGGAGCCCAGGTCCTCGCTGTCACTGAGGTGGCTGGGGTTCTTTTGGGGGTGCTCGGGTCCTTACCTCGAGAGTCCTTCCTGGCCCCAGTGCTGCTCCTGCAGCTGCCAGCACAGATCCTCCACTCCCCTGGCACAGACTTTCTAGCTTCCACCTCTGACCTTTGGGCCTTCCCAGCGCAGATCCTTGGCACAGACTTGCATGACACACTGTGGTGGGCTCCGGGTCTCCAGCTGGACTCATGTATGACGCTGTGGTGGGATCCAGGCCCTAGCTGGGCTCCTTGGGTCTCTAGTGTGTGGACAGATCTCCTGCATTCTTTGGCCTTTGACTTTTTGTGCAAAATAATCCTATAAATTATATGTCCCATGTAAATCTATTCCTTTGCAAATGCTGACTACAACAATGTATATTAGGTAAAAATCTTAGATTTCTTTCTGAATTTCCCCCCTGCCTCCCTCCTCTCTCACTCAGTTCTCCATCTGGCACCTGGGGCTTCTCTCACTTCTGGTCCTCTGTGAAGCACCAAGGACAAGGCATAGATTCCAGCTTCCTGTGTGTCGCAAAGGCGCCAGAACATTTCACTGCCCCAGCCGTGTGATGCTATGCATGGGAAATCAGAGGCAGTGAGCCAGGCAGTTAAGCCTTCCACCTCTTTGTGGACTACTCCCAAATGTGGCAGAGATACTCCTCACCTTTCTGCTGAGGCCACGAGCTGTGTCTCTTCATAACCCTGTGACGTGCCTGGTGACACGTGGCAGTGCACCCCTCTTGGCCCACTTCCGCTCTGCCTTATCATCACTACCTTGGCCTTGTACCCCTCACATCAGCTGCTAGCTTTGCTTGCTACAGTGTCTGACTGAGGACATAGAGCCCTGCCTCATGCTTTTTATATAGTTGCATGGTTTCTTATTTATGTATAGACAGAATATATTTAAACCAATCCTCTCAGGCCAGATGTTTAAGCCATCTTCAGTTTTTGCAGGCATGCATATTTAAAATATTAATTGATTTCGGTTCTCTATACATTTATGTCATATCTTATTTGGTGGCATCTCATTGCTGGAGAATTATTATTTTTATCCTGAAAAGTAAAAGGTAAACATTTTCCAGGATCTGGCACTTTCTCTTCCCCTAGGGACTCATTTGCTACCACTCATTTTTATATTTCATGACCCAGCAAGTCTGAGCTCCTTGAGATGCCCAGAGCTCCCTTTAAGCAGCCACTTTAGTGGACACTGTCCTCTGCCTGAACGGCCCAGAGGCTATCTGCCCGTCAAGCTCCTATCTGTCCTTCAGTCAGCGTCTGTGCCCTCTACAACCTTCCTCCATTCCCTCCCAGGTAGGGCTTCTTTTCCTTTTTTTTTAAAATGTATTTAGTACAGGGTTTACAGAGTCTACAAGGTCTCATTATGTAGATCTGACTCAGAGTAATTCTCCTGTTTTCAGCCTCCCAGTCGCTGGGATCACAGGTGCGCACCACCACGCTCAGCCCATCCTTTTCCTGTGATTTAACTCTGAATATGGAACCAGAGCAGCAGGTCCTCTAGTGTTAGATAGTAATCACTTGTTGACAATCTCCACTTTACTACTTGCCCATAACTTCACTGCTGACAAGAATACTCCTTACCTTTCTAATTCTAGCTCTGTAACTGATCAATGTGTCCAAGACATCACACAACAGTCACCTCCGGGGAGAGCAACAGCCATTCAGCTTAAGCGGATTGGATGCTCTGTTTATGAACAGCTCAGGCTTTTACCCATAATGCAATCCTTCATCATATAAACCTAAAGTAAATCTAAAAGCATGCACCCCTTTAGGAAAATACGGCTCAGGTAAGGGGGACAGAGCTGGGTTTGCACTGCCGCTCACTAACTTGCTAGCTTGCACACCTTCCTGAGTTCCAGCTTCCCCTCTGGTCACATGGCTATAATGATACTCACACAAGGGGGTTGATGGGAAGGACTAATTCTAAGGTCACAAGTTTTGCACATGATCTTTTGTTTCTTGGAGTGGGGAGGACCATCACACAGAGGCACCGCTCTGAGCATTCTCCTCACTCCATTGCACTCTCTTTAGCGTCATAGGTTTGTGCAAGTTGTGTGGTTTCTTTTGACTTGAAAATAATTTTGAAACCTATAACAGCAATATCAAGTGCTTCCTATGTAGCTCATCACATATCAAGCAGTATTTTCTGTGCTAAAATATGCTCACTTGATCACTGAGACTGACCAGAGCTGTTCATTTGGAGTGCTACCCATCGATGCTCTGAATCAATGCTCAAAGGACTAAGATGCTAAAAATACTCCTATGTACTGGCTTCCAGTGCTGACCCACAAGACTGGGGACACCCCCACACAACCTCACAAGTAGCACTGTCGCACACAAAATGCACACTCAGCATATACTTGATGGCTGCAGAAAACTATAATCACACACACAAAGGTAAGTTGACATTATTATTTTTTAAAAAGAAAAGGATACACATTGAAGTGGTTGGGAAGGGAGGACAGTTCTGAAGATAAAGGACTGAGAATAAATTCTAGGCAAGCCCTAGAGCCCAAGATTCCTTCAAAGCATGGGCCAGCTGTGTTTCTGGGGTAGTTCTGGGCCAGAATGGCTTCCTTGCAAAACTAAGGAGCGTGGGATTTCCCAAGTCCTCTTTCTCCCCTTCTTCCTCCTTTCGGTCACTGCACTGCTCACCCATCATGAGCACCGAGCAGCTAGTCACTCCACTTGGCTCTGCCAGCAGAACTCTCATTAGAAATCCCTGTGTCACGGGCAGGGGTTATCTGTTGCTATCATGGGTGATTAATCATGTTTGGTCTAAGCCATCATGTTGTCTCATGCCTCATTGACAGTTGTGGTAGGGATGTAAGCTCCTTCTAACCAAAGTCGTATAGGGGAAGCTGGCTAGGGGAGTGCTCCTCTCAGATCAGAACCAGAACTTCAGGGGAATAGAGTTCCTATTACCTTTCCTGCCTCTTCATTTCACCTTGAAAAACTGATATGAAGCTGAAATACCCAAAGCATCAGAAGCCATCTTGTGACCATGAGGCAATGAGAACAAGAATAAAAACCCAGGCTGTGAAAATGTCTTCCTGTGGACAGGGCAGGAATTCTTGAGGACACTATTGAACCTCTGAAAAGAAACTGTGGTGTCATCTCCAGACTTCTGTCTCAGTACAATTTAATCTCCTTCGAATTTAGCTGATATTACCTGAGTTGGCAGCTAATTTTAGCCAAGAACATTTCTAATTGATGGGCTTTCCTTTCCTATAGAACTTTCCATGCTGTCATTTATAAAAAAAAAAAAAAAAAAAAAAAATAGAAAGTCAGGGACAGTAGAAAGATGAGATTTTAAGATTATTTTGCATTTTCTTTTCTCCATTTTCCATGTTACCTGGATGAGAGATGATTGTGATGATGTCACAAAACATTCAGAACTAGCAATTTAAGTCTTTAATTCTCTTTGCTGTCACAGGTTCACCTTTATTTGTGATACTATTTTCCAAAGACAGCCAAGTCTATGAGAATAGGGGTTTTCTAGAAACTGTGGCACCTCTCTTCTAAAGACTAGAACATCTTGCCTCTCAACCTCTGCTTCTCTCTGTAGACCAATGGTGGTGAGCTCGTGGCACATGTGCCACGGTGGCTGCATAGCTCACTGAAAGCTCTAGAAGGTTCGTCATCACTACTGTGGACCATCTTCCTCTAAGTACTTGTGGTTCCTGCTCTTTTCAAATTGACTTGCATGTGATGTTGAGTGGGCACAATTGCTACCAATTGAAGTTCGATTTCAGACATCCTGTTTGTCTCCACAGTGGAGCAATAGTTTTCTGTACCTCTACCTCAAGTTCTTAAGAAAAATGCTAAGGAAATGCTGATATGCCAATTCTTTGACTCCCTGGAGTCAGGTGTCTACATGGATCCAATCAGGTGACTATACAGAAGAATCATGTGACACAATGGGGCATGTGAGCCTGTTCTTTCAACAGGAAGCTGAGAAGAGGATACACTGGCAGGAATAATAGCCAAACGAGGCCTGTGGTGAGCATCACCTAGCTTCTGTCAGGTCAGTAAGACATTTGCAAGATTCTCATGTACTTACAGGATATCAACTGACATAAACCTACAATTGCATTTTGTATGCCAACCCAAGGAAAAGGGGTTGAGAATATGGTCGACATTATAATGACCTCCCAGGGCTGGGGGTACTGCTCTGTGCCAGAGCATTTGGTGAGCACTGAACAGCTCTCTCTTCCCTCCCCAGCAGAATGCTGCCCAATGATGACACAGCTCCCTTTAAGCCTATAAGTATGCTGACTTCAGGGAAGAATGCACTGACTATGGTAGATGGAATTAAGGTTGCTACAGCAGAAGCTATTAGGAGAGGCCCAGTGTCATCCCAAGGGTCCTTAAATGTGCAAGAGGAAAGCAAAAGAATCTGAATGAATTGGAGCAGTACAGTACAAAACAGATGAGAGCCCACTGCTAACATTAAAGATGGAAGGTGACCAAGTATGGTGGTACAGGCCTATAATCCCAGCAATCTGGCAGACTGAGGCAAGAGAATGTCACATTCAAGCTCAGCCTGAGCAATTTAGTGACTTAGTGAGACTCTGTCTTAAAATTTTTAAGAAAAGCTGGGAATGAGTCTGGAGATGATGGTTCAGTGCGAAGTCTTTGCATCTAAGCTGACCCCCCCCCCAAACTGGGGAGAAAAGGCCAAAGGTAAACACCACTACACAGTGCCTGTGACCTCCAGAAGCTGTAATAAGGAAGAAAACAGGTGCTCCTCCAGAGCCAACAGAGAGGACCACAGCCCTACCACACCTTGATTTTAGCCAGTAGGACCCATTGTGCGTGACTGAACTTCCAACTTGTAGGACCATATTCTGTTGTTGTAAGCTACTACCTTTGAGGCAGTTTGTTACACAGTAACAAGAGAACTATCACAAGGGCTGAAGTAGAGAGTGTGACAGGTTAGCACATGTACTTTTTCAGCCCAGACAACAAAACTGTGAGTTAGCACTATTAGACCTGCTTTCATAATAAGGAAATTCAGGCTCAGAGTTTACACTAGTCATAAGCAGCACAAGTGATCGGCTCCAGAGACTATGTTCTGTTCAGCACACCACCAGTGCCTCTTCAGAAGAGTCTCTGAGGCAAAGGGTCCATTACCTAGCCACACATTAGAACCATCTGGAATCTTTAAAATGGTCTAGAGGCTGTAAGCACAGACATTCCTGCTTGACTGTTTTGGGACCCAACCTGTCCAGAAGGAACTTTAAGAACTCTGTGGTAGTTCTCAGGTGTGGGGAAATTAAATAGCCACCATTCTGGAGGCGGATATAAAGTGCCTTGGTGTTAAAGGGCATCATGATTATGTTTCTTTTTGGGTCATTGGTCCCCAGCTGGGCTGCCTACGAGCAGTATCTGGTACCACAAACCTATGCCAGATTCTGATCCAATGGTCTAGGGAAGGACCAGGGTGAACTTTTAGAGTCCTCCAGGTGATGTCAAGTTGAATCATGCCGAAACCCCATGAGAACACAACGGAGCTCCTGCTAGCCTGCGAGTGATTTTGAAAACTCTGGGTGCTGGTGTAGAGTCAAGGAGAGTTTCATAGCAAAGCCACATGTCTCCAGCTGCCCCTCACAGGAAATGTTTAGGCATATTTTCAGAACTTCTCTATCAGCACTATGCAAGATCACGCTGTTTTTGAAGAACAAACAAATGAACACTTGTAACCTAGAACTCATGAAAATATTTTGTAGTTTTAGCCGGGCGTGGTGGCGCAGGCCTGTAATCCCAGCACTCGGGAGGCTGAGGCAGGAGGATTGTTGTGAGTTCGAGACCAGCCTGAGCTACAAAGTGAGCTTAAGGCCAGCCTGAGCTGCATAGTGAGACCCTGCCTCAAAAAGACAAAAAAAAAAAAAAAAAATATTTTGTAGTTTGTTGAAGCTAGTTTAGGAAATGTGCCATGAAGCCTGCTAGAATTATTCTTAAGCATCCAAACTGGATGAGACTGTGGTCCTTAAGGACTAAACCATACAATAAAAGCTACAGGCAAGGGCACGCACAAGATATGACGTTATCGCCACAGGCCTTCTTATTGCTAAGGAGAAAAACCATTTCAACAGAAGCTTCTGGTACTGCCTTAATCTACTGCTCACAGTCATTGTCACCCATGGTGGGACACTGTATGATTCCTGGAGAAATAGAATGTGAAGTACACAGGTGACCTATGACACATGCGTGCCACAGGAGTTTGAAGTCTGTCTTGTGAAGCTTCTGAACTTAACTTCCAGGGACAGTTAATATCCAAGCAAAAGAAACAAGGAGAAAGCACCACGAGGCAACAAGCATGTAAACACAGACTGTGAGGCATTCTTCAAGATATCTGAGTTGGTCTCTCCAAAAAGACAAAGTTTAAAAAGCAAAGCATGCAATTATTTTAGTGTAAAAGATAAAGAGACATAACCCCAAAACTATGTCTTGATTGAATCCTAGCTGTTTTGTTTTGTTTTGTTTTAATGGGGAAGAATAACAGCAATACCTACTAAAGACATTTAGGGGAATTTCAGGGGAAGCGTGAGTATGGGTGGATATTTAGATGGTATGAGGAAACCGCAATTTGTCTCCAGTATAATAATGATATGCTATGTTGGGGAGTTTCCAATTTTCAGTTGTGTCACTTAAGGATGAATTGTCTCACTATCCAAAACATATTTTCAACTGCTGCAAAAAGCACACACACACACACACACACACACACACACACACACATTTTCATACAAGCAGAGCAAAATAGTGTCAAAGTGCTCACAGTTGTTGAATGACCGTTGGACTCTACTTTCAACTTTTCTCACACTTTCACCAATCCCTTTATCAACTCCCCACAAGGAGCCTGAAGTTTATGTACAGTATGCATGTGCTAATAAAAAATTTAAGACTAAACACTGCAGTGAGAAAAAAATGATTTCTATAAAACCAAGGAGGGAATAAACAGGAGTCAGAATCTCTTAAAAATTTGGTCTCTGGCCATAGCTGGGGTTAAAGTCATTCCAACCACTTTATCTCAGAGCTTCTTCTGGGAGTTTCACTTCATGCAAGTGTCCACTACTCCAGCAGGCCACACCAGTGGATGCTTCTTTCTCCATCTACACTGTATGTCTCTGGAGTCATTGAAATAGCTTTCCTAAGGTTCATCTGAGGAGTCAGGTCACCCTCAAAGCCCAGCAACATCTACTGACACCCTACTGCAAACGCCACACTGTTTTACTTGTGTGAACTGCGTTCACAAAAGGAGAAAACAAAGTTACTAGCATAGAATAATTTAATTGATTTTTTAAAGTAAGAGACTGTAATTCACACATCCAAATGCCCCCTTCAAGGGGACCCAGGCTGGCAGGTCGGCCTTCTAGACGCACTTTCAGAACCCGTTCTTCCTCAGTGTCCACACACCTTGTCCCCGAAGGGCATAATTGATCAGGGTGGACAGCCAATCACCACCAAGGGTCTCACACACTAAATAAAGTTATTAAGAAAGAACAAGAACACTGTACCCTTTTGAGCAGCACACAAAAGTGGCATGGTGCACATTGATATTTATTTTTGTGAAATAAATGGGCTCAGATCACAATTCATTTAAAATGATTTAAAGTATTTTAGGCAATTTAACAGCTTTTGACAAACACCTTAAGATAAGAATTCTGGAGAGGCTATTGCTTCCCAGCATAGGTAGGTCTGAATCCTGATTCTCAAGTCATCATCCATAGAACCTTTATGTTAATTCAATTTATTCATCTGTAAAAAGAATATTCCTAACTTACAGTTGCAAGGCATAAATAAATTAATGTATGCAAATCATTTAAAGTAGTACCTGGTACATAATAAATCTCAATAAATGTTGCCTACTATTGAAAACATTGTTACTACCATTTACTGGACATTCAGTCACATTACTTGCCAATTGCATCTGTGTGCAGGACTTTAAGATGGCCTTTCCACTGCAGATGGAAAAGGTCTAACACAAACCAGCTTCAGTCATAAATGGAAATAACAGAAACGTGGCTGGGAAGGCAAGATGCAGCGGCAGAGGCAGTTTCGGAGAGGGCTAGATTCAGGATTAAGCAATGGCACAAAGGCTCTGCTGCGCATCTCCATCACTCACCTCTGCTTCTCCTTGATGCTGGCTATCACAGCCTTTCTCCAGGAGGTGGGTAAGTCCTCCATCAGCACCGGTTGTAGCAGAAGATGCTCCCCAGCCAGTACACTTCAGTTTCTTCGTTGCCCAGGTCATAGCTCCTGTTCCAGTTCCAGGCGCACCTGTCTCTTAGAAGCAGCTGGCCACTGTGATGCAACTGCATAAACCAACCCCCAAGTGACAAGCTATTCTGCTTCTGTACTTCCCGCTTGCTCATCCCATATAAGCCCTAGACCACCAGAGATCAGGGCCTCATATGCTGGAAATGATCCAAATCAGTACCTGTTGAGGTAAGTAAATCTGCCTTCACACCCAGGAAGGTGTTTCTGCTTACTATTGCAAGATGACATCCCAAGACGGTACCCACAGTTCCAGAGACAGAGACCCTTTCTCCTCCCATAAACACATGTCAGAGCTCAAAGGTGACTTCAACTGGTGACACTGATGCTTGCCTGGAACTGATCAAATCTTTCAGAGTGGATCACTAAGACTGGCTAGTGCAATTCCAAAGCCACCCTGAGGTGAAATCTTCAGTTTCTTCAGGGACACATGGTGTAGGAGGGTCACCAAAAGAAGTCATAATGACAAAGAAACATCTGCTTCCTTAGAATCTTGTTTCAGTTCATTCTATATACATTTACTTGTCACCTTATAATTATTTCTTTGTCTTATCACATACTGTGTGTCACAAAATATATACCACATGTTTACATAAAAGAATGTATTCCAATCCAGATAGATATACCCTGCAAAACTCTCTTTCAATTTTAATGGACAAGTGAAATGCTTCCATGACAAAGAACAAGTAAAGAATTTCATGATGACAAAGCCAAGCCTACACAGATTACTAAAAGATATTATAGAAAGGGATCAAAATGACCACAGCTCCATGAATGAGAATGGAAAGAACCCACCAAGTATGGCAATTAAACACAGGAGAAAAAGAGGTATACAACAGCAGGTAAGTAACATGTCGAACATAAGTCAGTACATCTCAATTTTAACCATCAATGTAAATGGACTCAGTTCACCAATTAAAAGAAATAGACTGGCAGAGTGGATTAGGAAACAAATCCAACAGTATGTTGTACAAGACTTCATCTATCAATTGACTGATTTATCTTCAAAATTCTGTCTCACTGGTAGTTTCAATAGTTCTTTGATTTGTGCCTCAGGAACACATTTGTTTCATGAATCATAAATAATGCTTTGTCCTGGCTTTATGGCTTATTGATCCAGAAATAAATTTTCTGCAAGATTAGAACTCAGCGTAGATGCTGCCAAAGTCCTTATTAATTTGAATGTGCAGATATTAGAGAAATCATGTACTAAAAAAAAGAAAAGGTATTCTATACTATACATCTTAGTTTTGAAATATGTCTATAAAATAAGCATGTGTGTACACTGTTCTCAAATTCTGTAATTATTTTAAAGAAAAAGACATTTAAATCACACACACCAAAAAACCTGACAGTTCTGCTCTGGGCATAAGCTCTCTGTCAGTCACGTAACAGGAAAAAGAAGAAGTGATGAGCTAGTTGTGTCAGCCAAGAGGTCAGCTGCAGGATTCTGAAATTATCATCACTGTCTGAAATACAGGTTCACAGCTACTGTCACGCTGAATTTCATCTGAATATTATTCTTTTGTGTTACAATAGTATACATCCATCACAATTAACAAAAATATCTTAGAATTATGTATATTTCTAAAATACATATTCTGTTAGTGTGGGCATGACAATGAAAAAATCAGAATGATTACTGAGGAGGTAGAGACAATCTACTGAGTGCTGTGTTTCAGACAGTGGCAGCATGGGGTAGAGTGGAGGGTTAGCAAGGGATTAACAGTAAGTAATGACTACCACTTCAGATGGCAACCACAAAATATTAGCACCAGGATGGTAACACAGAAGGCAAGAAATCAATTTGCCAGAGGAAAGGCGCTGATTGTGGCAATAGCTAAGCAGATAGGCAGATGCTGACAAAGAGAGAAACAACTGGCATCCTTCAATATCAAGGAGCTCAACTGTTTCCTTGGTAGTTTTTGTAAGGATTATCTGGTAATCTGATGAGCCGGAAATTTTCTAGAATGATAATACTAAAACTTGGCAAAGATGTAGAACACCTAAAACATCCACACTCTGCTGGTGGGGCTTGGCGTGGCTCGGTTCACGGCACTTCCTTCAGTTTTACACCTGCGGCTGACACTTTTTGTCTCAGCTCTTCATTTGTGTAAATGGCGGTAAGAGCCAAAAGTGATCATGCTGCTGGAAGCCAAGACACTGTCTGTGTGGAAAAGAAGCAGTGTGGAGAGGCAATAAGGGGCACGAGGGGGATTTCTGCAGCTAAAATATTCTCTTTCCTTATTTGGGTCCTGACTACATGGACATGTTCTATATGTGAAAATTCACTCAGATGCACATTAATACTGACATAGACTCATTTCTCTATGTACAGGGATACTTCAATGAAAAAATTAATATAAAACTTAGTGTACCCTCCTGCCCCTCTGCCCAACCGGCATTCTAAATTGATAATAAAAATTAAAATAAACCAAAAAAAAAAGAATGTAGTAATAACTAAATTTCATGGGGTAGTTAATATATACCAGATTTTCAGTTGCATATTTCAGATATTATTATCTTACGTAATCTTCCTAATAACAGCATAAAACAAGCCCTATCATCTTCAGTTGAGGAAACTGAAGCTCAGGTGACTCAGTGACCTTTCCAAAGCCACCCACCTCAGTAGATGACACAGCCACAACCCAGACCCAAGGGAATCTGACCACAGAGTTCTCCCTCTACATCTTTCTTATCTTTGGTGCTCCTGAAAGTCCCAGGAGGCAATGTCTTTTTTTACACCATGGTATTATAAAGAAGGAAATAAAACTCAGAGATGGCTGGGGACGACTGTGCACACCTGCAGTCCCAACTGCTCAGGAGGCTGAGGGAGGAGAATCGCCAGTTTGAGGTCAGCCTGGGCAACACAGTGAAACTTTATATCAAAACTAAAGTAGTTAAGGGCTGGGGCTGTATCTCAGTGGTAACGCATTTGTCTAGCAATGTGTGAGGCCCTACAATCCACAGCACTGAGAAAAACAAAAACAGAACCTATATCCTACTAAGACGGAAAACACCATTTTTATTCTAGAAATGGACAGATTCCTAGACACAATTGAAATGCCAAAACTAAATCAAGAAGATATAAAAATTCTAAATAACCTGATATCAGTCAATGAAATTGAAAATGTAATTAAAATTTACCAACAAAAAAAGCCCAGGCCCTGACAGGTTGAGAGTTGAATTCTATAAGAAATTTAGAGAACTAATGCCACTGATGCTGAAACTCTTTAAGAAAATTAAAGGGAAGCAACAGGGCTCCGGAGGTGGCTCAGTGGAATAAGCACTTCCCTGGCAAGTGCAAGGGCCTGGGTTTAATCCCTGGTTCCACAAAAAAAGAGGAAAACAACACTTCCAAAATCATTTTTAAAGCAAGTATTCCTAAAGTAGAGAAAAATCCAACCAAAAAAGACTAGAGGACGGGCTGGGGAGGTGGTTCAGTGGAATAAGTGCTTCCCTGGCAAGTGCAAGGGCCTGAATTCAACCCCTGTTTCCACAAAAGAAGAAGAAGAAAAAAGACTAAAGGGCCAGTCTCCCTAATGAATATAGATACAAAAATACTCAGTAAGGTATTGGCAAACAGAATACAGTAAATCATTGAAGATTATATACCATGACCAAGTAGAATTCATCCCCAGAGTTGCAAGAATGGTTCATATTTATTGATATGCAAATCAATAAATGCAATGCATCATATTAATAGAAACAAAGAGATCAACTATATTATCATCTCAGTAGGTGTAGAGAAAGCATCTGACAAAGTCCAACACCCACCCATTCATATTGAAAAAAATGACTTACAGAAAACTGGAAAAGAGGGTCTCTATCTTAATCTGTAAAAGCCATCCATGGCAAACCAAGAGTTAACATCACAGTAAGTGGACAAAACTGAAAGCTTTCACTCTAAAATCAGGAACAAGACAAGATGTCCACTATCACCTCTCCTATTTAATATAGTTCTGGAAACATTAGCCAGATAAATTAGATAAGAGACAGAAAAAAAGGAAGTGGGATAAGAAAAAAAGAAGTGAAAGTATCACTTTTGCAAATGATATAATACTCTTAAGTAGAAGACTAAAAAGCTCCACCAAGAGACTTCTACATTTAATTACCAAATTCAGTAGCATAGCTGGATACAAAGTCAACACTCAAAATACCAGTAGTATTCCTGTACACAAGCAACATTACACAGAGAGAAATTAAAGAAACCATATCCTTTACAATTGTATACAAAATTAATGAAACAGGTAGGAATCAATCTAACAAAAGAAGTAAAAGATCTATACATTGAAAATTACAGTACTCTGAAAAAGGAAGTTGAAGAGGATGTAAGAAAATGAAAAATATCCCTTGCTAATGTATAGGAGGAAGCAACAAAATGAAAATGGCCATACTCCCAAAATTGTTAAATGCATTTAATGCAGTTTTTTTTGTTTTGTTTTTGTTTTTTGTTCTTCATATGTTCCAGATATAAGTCCTCTGACTAAGGGAAAAATGGCTATAATTTTTTCCCACTCTGTGGTTTGTCTTTTCACTTTGTTGGTAATTTCTTTTGTTATACAGAAGCTTTTTATAAAGTGAGATACCACTTGTACATTCTTTGTAATGTTTCCTGTGCAGTCTGGCTTTTTTTCATGAAGTCTCTGCCTAAACCCATGTCTTCAAGATTTCTACCTATTTTCTCTTCCAGTAGACCGAGTGTTTCTGTTTTTAATGTTTATGTCTTTGACCCATTTAGAAAAAGAAATTCCAAAAACTCATTTGGAACCAGAAAAGACCTAGAATAGCAAAAGCAATTCTGAGTGACAAAGGCAAGTCAAGGGACATTACAATCCCTGACTTGAAATTATACTACAAAGTTGCTATGATAAAATCAGCATAGTACTGGGAAAAACAACAACAACAACAGACCTGAGGGTCAATGGAACAGAAGAGAAGATACAGGCACAAATCCAAATGCACTAAAACACCTTCTCTTCAACAAAAGAGCCAAACACGTTCATTGGAAGAAAGATAATCTCTTTAACAAATAGCATTGAAAGGGCCAGCTAGATAGCTCACTGAACTAAGCTCCTGCTTAGGCAAGTGGGGAACCAGGGTTCGATCCACCCCACCACTGGTCCCGCCCCCACCTTTAGATGCACTGAGCTGACCTTAGAGACCTAGTGTGGTGGCAACACCTGCAGTCCCAGCACTGGGGAGGCTGAAAACAGGAGGATCACTAAGAGTCTGAGCTGTATAATGAGACCCTATGCCAAATACATTAAAAATAAATAAATAGCATTGGAAAAACTGACTTTTCACATGCCAAAGACTAAAACTAGACCAATGTCTATCACCATACACTAAACTAAATGGATCAAAGATATAAAAACAGAAACAATCTACTAGAAGAGGAAATAGGCAGAAATCTTTTTTTTTTTTTTTTTTTTTTTGTGGAACTGGGGATTGAAATCAGGCCCTTGTGCTTGCCAGGGAAACACTTATTCTACTGAGCCATCGCCCTGGCCCCTAGGCATAAATCTTAAGGACATAGGTTTAGGTAAAATCTTCATGAACAAAACCCAAGCCTCACAGGAAACATCATAAAGAATGTACAAGTGGATTCTCGCTTTATTAAAAAGCTCCTGTACAACAAAAGAAATTACCAACAAAGTGAAAAGACAACCTACAGAGTAGGGAAAATTATAGCTAGTTGTCTCTCAGACAAAAGACTTTTATCTAGAACATATGAAGAATTGAAAAAAAATCAGGTCCCCAAAATTCAAAGACCCAATCCAAAGAATGGGCATCTAAGATAAACACATACTTCTCTGATGAAGACTACAGATAGAAAATAAATATGTGAAAAAACGTTCAACATCATTGGTCGTTTAAGAAATGGAAATTAAAACAACTTGGATTCTATCTCACTCATACAAGAATGGCTATCATTAAAAAATAAATTGATAAATGGTTAAATGATAAATTTATTATTATAAATGATAAAAGAGTTGTTTTTTTCTCCATAGCCTATGTCTTTAAGATTTATGCCTAGGGGCCAGGGAGATGGCTCAGTAGAATAAGTGTTTCCCTGGCAAGCACAAGGGCCTGAATTCAATCCCCGGTTCCAAAAAAAAAAAAAAAAAAATGGGGCTGTGGAGAAAAAGCAACTTTTCTCCATTGTTGTTGGAGTGTCGACTAGTGCCACCACTATGGAAATCAGTGTGCAGTTTTCTTTGAAAACTAGGATTAGGGCCGGGGATGTAGCTCAGTGGCGCAGCGCCTGTCTAGCAAGCGCGAGGTCCAGAGTTCGATTTTCGGTTCCAAAAAAGAAAATAGTAAAAATAAGACTAAAAACTAGGATTAAAAAAAAAAAAAAAAAAAAAAAAACTAGGATTAGATATCCCATTTGTGCCAGTTATTCCCCTCCTGGTTATCTTCCCAGAGGATTTAATAATTTCATACTGCAGCAATGTATGTGCACCCACGTTTATAGCAACACAATTTGTGATAGCTAACTCTTGGAAACAACCCAAATTACCATCAGTCAAGGAATAGGATTTTAAAAATGTGATTTTTTATATAATAGAATACTATGCAACCATAAAGAAAGATAAACTTGAGAACATACTGGTAAATGAATGCAACTTGAGACCACACTTATAAGTGAAATAAATCAGACCTCCATGTGGAAACGTCATATTGTCATTAGTGTGAGAAACTGAAAGAATAAATAATCTCCAAAATGTAGAATAGATATTGTGAATAGGGAAGAACCTTTTGGACAGAAAAGAAAAACTGAGGGGAAGAAGGAGAAATAAAGGAAGGGAAAGGAAAAAAATATAGAGAGATACACAAGGGAGTTAAGATAGTTATACAGATAGTTCCTCTTAGTTCATTGAAAAGAAAGTTTTATGCTAATTCTATTTTGGACAATATTTGATACCTACATCTTACAGTCTGAATGATTACTATCAATATAACAATACACTATATATTAATTATGATTACCTTCCTACTAGCTGTTTTGAAACTCTGTTTTGTCATTTTTACTTTTTTTCTGTTTAAAAGTTTTTTAAAAACTTAAAAAACACAAAAGCAGCAAATAATAACCTCCAAGAGGTGAAGTAAATCACAGCGTTGAAAAGATGTGCTCAAAAATATAGGAACAGCTTGAATCTCACTGACACAGACAGCGAGGGCTAAAGCCATCTGAGGTGACCCAGGACCACTCAGTTAGGTCTCATAACTATTCCCATCATGCTTTGCGACTGAAGCCCTAAAGTGCGGTAAGCTTGAGTCCTCACCGGTTACCCAATGCTCTTCCGGCCTCCAAGAGTAAGTGTGAGTTAAGCTGACTTGTACCGTTCGGACCCCTTCTTCCCGAGTAAAGACGCAGGAATTGGTGCAAATAGTGTATTTGGGAGGTGGCCCAGAAACACAGGCTTAGAGATTAAATAAAACACACACAGCTGGCAGCACGATGTTGCTGATCACAGTAAGCACGTGACAACTGCAAATGTTATCCTGAGATAATTCAACTTACGAGTGCCTCCCTGGCTCTACATAGAAGTATGCAGAGCTATAGGACTGGAGTCATACGTGACCAGGCCTGTTGGTGTCTTCGTGTCTAACCAGGCCGCAGTGGACCTTTTTCCGCATATGCTAGGAAGTGCAGCCCCTGGGGCCAGCCAGCAGCGTGTATGAATCCCCCGGGGAGAATGCATTAGAGCACTGAGGCGGAAGGAAGCGAAGGGCAGGATCAGACCTGCCCCGTGAGACACGAAGCGATCGCCTCTGTCTGGGAGCTGGAAACCTGTGGAGAGCTGTCTCACCGGGCTTAATGGAATCTCTTCAAACATAAATACAAGTTGGTAAAAAGTGAAAAAATAATAATAAGGAATTTGAGGGGAACATATCCACCACGCCCAGCTGAAATTCATATTATAGTGAAGAACCTTTCCTTTTTTCTCATGTAATAAGAGAAAGCACCTTGCCAGCCAGACACAACATTCTCTAACATCTCCTGCAGTGTGGCACGGCCCTGGGACTACGTCTTCACCCTTTGGGCTGAATGTACCACATCCTCCTCTTTTGTTCTGGAGGAACTGTTCTCTTTCCTGGAAGCTCTGGACTCAACTTCGGTTATATAGCAGAGGGATGTTTTATTTTGAATGTTAACTTGGAAAAAGATGCCCCTGCTAAGATAAAACGCCTAGGTTCAGAACAGCAAAACTAAACATACCAAAAAAAATCTACTGATCTTACACATTTGTATGCACATGATTCACGCCACCAGTTCCCAGGCAGTGACGTCAGCTAACAGGATTTCTCCCTCCTGTCTATAGGAGGAGGTTGAAATCACTTCCAAATTGTGTGTCACAATCTGCAAAGCCCAGCTGAGTATTCTTCATAAAGTTACTTGAGGTCAGTGCCCCATGTCCAGGGACAGTAGAGCAGGCCTGGGGTTTACAATCTTTCACTTAGGAAGGGAGGTCACAGCAGCAACCAGTATTAGCCCAGATACTCACGCCTGCCTTCCTTGACTTCCTCTTCAATGCATCTTGTTTATAAAGCTTGTTTTGAGAACATAATGATGGTTGCCTTTGTTTTAAAAACTTTTCTTTAAAAACATAATAAACTTTACATACCCATTTTATGACATCTCTTAAATTCAACGTAGTTATGATTTCTTAATGTGGGGTCTAAACACTCTATCAAAGTGTGCTGGGAAATATAGGTCCTGTTTGGTGGAAAGGGGGAGTGAGCAGCCTTTAAATTCTTCTATGAACCACATGCAAACAAGGACATGTCCCCAACAGGAAGGAACAGCAAGATCCTGAATGACCACATGGAACCAAACTGTCCCACCAGCATGGGCCGTCTGGACTGTGTTTGGAAAGGGCAGAGATTTTTTTCTTTCTCTATTAAGATGAAGCATATTTTTATTTCTTTTTCATGGCTGTTTCATTTTTAATCTAACAGAGTAAATAGACAATTAATATTTTCTGGATAGTACAATAAATGTAGGAATGATGTAGAAGTGAGTGTACATTTTCTCGTGAATCTAGAACAATGGAGCATTGCTTTGCTTTATTTATTTGGGAGACAGTGTGACTCCAAAGATACCCCCAACCTGAATAGGGTCCCTCTGAGTCACAATGCATGAGGGAAGGACTGGAAAGGTCACCTCTGCCCTTGCAGCTGCCAGGATGCTGAGAAGCCAGCATGGAAACTGCTTTCCACACACTCTGGGAATGACTGCAACAGCACCGCCAGCTACCCCAGCACACACGCTCAGGTATCAGGAGATTTGAAATGAAAAATTCAAGAACAGATGGTCAGATAAAGACTCTTTACAAATGGGAAGTCTACACTGTCTATATGCATATGACGCTTTTTTGTGTGCAATCCACATTTATGCCACTACTTACAGATAAAAGAGTTCATTTTCACAGCACTCAACAGATAATACCAATCAATAGTCACAATCAATGGTATTTTCTTTGTCCTTAACCTCTACCACATGTATTTACATGTATTACCTATATCAGCATCACTAGATATAGGTAATAAAGTTGTTGCAGAAAGATGACCAAGTAGGCTTCAGGTAAAAATAGTCTTTACTGGAGGTATTTTGATCTAACTGCAGCGAGAAAACACTGGGGTGGAAGATTGCTCAGGAGGTGTATTGATGGTCAGCGGGAGGGGAGTTAGCCAGATGCCAGCGGAACATGCCTGGCCTATGGTGTAACCTGCATGTCAGAAGGTGTAGTTCCCAGGACGGAGGTGTTAGAAGATGCTATGTGCCTTGGATAAGTGAGGTCTAGTGGGAGGTCCTTGTATTGTTGGGTGTGCCTTTGAAGGGGACTGTGTGTTCTCTCTCAATCTCTACGCATTGGTTTGAGATGTGTGTTTTTGTCCTACCTTAGATCCTGACACAATGTGCCCACTATTCAGCATCCTTATCAGAACGGAGCTGAGGTATGCGCCATGCCTTTGAACACCCAACAGTGCACGCTAAATGAACCTTTCTCCTTCTAAGTTAGTTGCCTTGGGCACTTCGTTATAGTAATGGAAATATCACTTATACAACAGAGTAGATTTATTAGGGCCCAGACCGTGTCTGAATATCTAAAATGCAGAGATCATGTATATGAGCCCCATTTCCTGTAGGTGTCAAAGTGTTTGGGACAAGATTTCTTCAACTGGAGAGGGCGCAGGTTGCTGTATTGGAAGGAGAGCCTGAGGGCTGAAACTGTACTCTGCTATTACAAAACTGAGACTAGAGGTAAGTCTGAATCATAAACCGCAACAATCTTAGATTTCATTGTTTCAAAAGCTTCGCTTTTATGTGGACAAATACACTCACAAAGACAGATTATAAGTTCTTAATCAAGTATGTGTTGAAGCATGCATGAATAAAAACTTAGCTCCTAGATAAATTTGCTATTATCTCAGCTGGCGTTAGTATGTTTTCAAAAAGACTATTTCTAGAATGGCAGGGGAAAATGCTCGGTAAGTGCAAGACTTTCTTTATTCCAGTGTTGGAAGAAAAAAGAGAAATGGAGATTCTATTTCTCCAGGCGTATGGATTTGAAGCTCCAGCATGACTAGTATCAACTCACACTTACCTATTAACTAGGCCTTGGAAACCACGCTAACTTGAACACATGTTAAATCATTGCATCGCCCTCCTAAGAACCTTGAACTAGGTGAATCTGCCTCAGTTCATACGTAGTGAACCCAAGTCACAGATACGTGAAGTCGGTTGCCTGAGGCCAATACATGGATAGCAGAGCTACGAACTCAGCATTGCCTGCACTCTCGCCATTGCACATACTGCCAGGAGAAGAAAGGGTTGAAATGAAACCAGTGAGCTTCATGCTGAGCTTGGCACCTTGGCATGTGATGACACTGCCCACAGGAAGTGGTGCTTCTTTCTGACTGCTTAAGAGCCTTCGCTCAAGGTGATCCTGGTCCAAAGAGGACACCTTTTCTTCTCTGCTGTAGTGAGGTCCAAAGCCACCCAAGACAGCATTTCTCCTTGGGACAGGTGAGCACTGTGGGTGGCTAATGCTTGCGTGTTGCATCTGCCAGTGCAGTGACAGCCACAATGACATGCACTCCTGCTCCAGCTAGCTGTGGGTTAGGCGGCCTTTAGGTCCCTTCGCATGACCAGCCCTGAGGAAACAAACTCTGATGAGCAGGAGCTCCAAGCAGCGGGCTGGCCACCTGCCATGTACCTTCAGGCAGAAAGGCTTCTCCCTGCCAATTGATGAGTAACACAAGCTGGGCAGTTATTTGGGGGATCAGGGAGGGACTTCCAGAATGACATGAGGCACCGCACTAAAATATAGCCATAGGAGGCTTGGTTTATTTGTTTTCTAAAAAAAATCAAATAAATATTCTGACTCTTCTGTTGAAAACAGATAGCTAAAAATTAGAATTTTGTTCTATCAGCAATAAAATATACAAGTTGTGATTCCACATCACAGCCAGGCACAGAGCACGCAGTCTAAGGCCACAGCTGTAGCTCCATCGCCTCTTCCTGTAGGTGCCTGGCCAATAACCTGGGCTCTCTGGTCTCACCAAGCTCTGCAAAAGGATGAAGTAGGTCCATCCCATAATGTTCTGAGGCCCAGATGAGACAACGTATCTGAAAGCTTCCAGAATCCCAACCAAGAAAAGGTCCTTGAGAAAGATGGGCTGAACTCAAAAACACAGGACTGAAAGTAAGAAAGAGAGAAGAACACAGCATGGATTGGTGTCATAATTTTCTTAATGGTATTTTGCAAAAACACTTGAAGTAAGTGAGGTAGGTCTTAGTCCATTTTCTATTGCTGTAATACCTGAGGATAGGTGGTTCAAGAAGAAAAGAGGTTTATTTAGCTTCTGGGCTTGGAGGGTGCCAGCATGAGGTCCAGCAATTGCCTATGCTTGGGCTGCCATGATGTTCTTATGCCTTCATCACAAGATAGATGGCACTGTTTTAAGTAACAAATTGCTCTTGTGAGAGCTAACTGTGGTTCAGGAAGGATCACAAGAATCCATTTCAAGCTTGACATCCCCAAGGACATGACCACCCTTCTCCAAGCCCCACCTCCTAGGGGTCTCTACCATCTCTGCTCGGTTACACTGGAGACCAGCTTCTAGCATGTGAACCCTTTGGGGACACTCAAACCACAGCCAGACCTGAGCAAGGTATTTTGTGTACAGAGAGACTGACTGAGTGGACCAAGATTATGGATTGGAGAGTGGCTGAATGAAAGTTCAAAGCTCAATTTGTATGGCAGCAAAGCCTCATGGCTAAAACCTCACAACAGAGTCTTGACACAGAGAGGAAGGGGAGAAAGGGACCAAAAGACAGATGTGTGCAGTGGTGCGAATGGAAACTGGAATACACCCTGGGGGAGGGGAGGAATTCAGTCAAATTAGCCTTTACCTTGTCTGAGATCATGCCCACCCATGCTGTCATCACTTTCCTTCCTTGTATTTCTGGCCAATTCTTCAGCAGCTATTCTCTCCAGTTGTTTTCCTTAATGTTCCAGGTTTCCCTTCTTGGAAATTCCTTTTTTTTTTTAAACTACTTTAGATCTAAACTGTGCCCCAAATGTCTCCTGTGTTTGGGAGGTGGAGGGACCCTGGGAGCACCGCACTCATCACTTGCCCCCATGGCTGGGCAGCTGTCCTCCACCAGGCCCTTTCACCATTTCGCCTTTGAAAGGAATGCAGCAGCAATCCTGTGCCCAATAAGCCATGAGCTCCTTCAAGTTGGGGGTGGCAGTACTTTGTGCCTGTTTCAATGGCCAAAGAAAAACTCTGTAGAGACAATCAAATTATGGTTGCTGAGATGGACAGGTTTGTCCGGCGCAGAAAGGAAAACTCAGACACACCTTGCCTTCTTCGTAGAAGGGGAGATCTCTCTTTATTGCGGAAGTACAACAGCTTATATAGTATAGCTAAGCCAATCATCAGCAGTCACATATTAGCATACAGCCAATCCCGCTCTGTTGCTAGGCAGCCATTTTTTCCTGCTAGGCGAGAAGGTGGGGCCAATCAGTTACCCAGGTGGGCCGATATGACATCACGCCCTATGGCTGTTAACATAGATATGTCAGGGTGGAAACCGCAAAAAGCAATGAGCCGTTCGGCGCCGCTCCCAACATCTCCCCTTTTTTATTTTATTTGTGCAGGTGGGAGTAGAGGCTGGACCCCGTTTTGGGGCTGGGGGCATTTGCAAGACATGGATGTCGCAAGTGATCCTCATGAATCCCACCCGCACCGCCCAGTGCCTTTTGCACGGAGATGGGACCTCGGGCACCAACCCATATGCAGTCAAGCTTGCTCCCCGGAGACCCTGAGGACAGGAAACCTCGTAGATCTCCCTGCAGTGCTCTTTCCATACACCCTGCATCTCATATGCCTGGGGGAGAAAGCCGGGATTAGCGGCAGGCATTTAAGCTCAGAAACAAAGGACATAAAGAAGAACCACGCTGCAAGCGACGACTGGCTCCCCATCGTGCAAGCGAAAACCATAAGGCTTTCGCAGGGGCCGTCGAGCCTGATAGGACCCCCAAACCACAGAGCATCCAACAGCGTATGGTTCAACCTCATATTCCTCGCCTTGAGGGCAAAAGGAAAACGCACGGCAGATGGCCGTCGTGAGAAGGTTGTGTTGATCAGGCACAACTGTGACTCACTGTGATATGCCATCCGCCTAAGGACAGATGACATCCCCCGCCGAAGGTGTGTCATCCTTCCGGTAGATATACGCCGCGCCCATGCGTTACAACATGGCCAACCATGTCTCTGGGTCTTGTCCTTTATCTATGGCCAAAAGTGCCTGTTTAAGGATGACATGGTTTCTACGCTGCCTGCGTACCATTTGACATATCAGGAAAAGGCTTCCTATGGCCCCAAGAAGGGCCAGGATGGCCATGGCGCCTATACCAGCCCACTCTTTGAAAAAAGAAAAGGTACGTTCGATCCATTTAGATAAGCTGCCTAACAACAGAGCAGTGACTGAGGTGGCATTTAAGCGGGCAATCTCGAATTTCTGTTGGATCACAAGCTTTTCCACCTCGCGTGACCAATTGCCCTTCAAATACTGGCTGATTTGGCTAGAAATGGAGGGGTTAACAGGCAGAGGGGTCACACACACTCTTCCGACACTGGCGACACAGCTCGTGCTGACAATCTCGAACAGCTGTTCAACTTCTTCCTGTACAACTTCTGGTAGTTCCTTCGGAGACACCGCTGTGGGGCTCTGGGTTGTCAAGTTGTGGGACATCATCATCTTGTTGATCCTTTGGTGGACTGCACACTCTGGTCAATCGCTCTGGAACCCAAACTGGATCACTTCCTTTTTCCTGTGGAAACACACATACCGCCCCTCGCGTCCGGCTAAGAACTGGAGCAGGGTCTTGCCATTTGCCTGATAGGGTGTCCTTGCATCGCACCCATTGAGTGGAAGGTTCAGGAATGCTCCCGTGACGGGCAGCAGGGGAAGAACCTTGTGAGTCAAGCTGTAAAAAATTGTAGGTAAACAATGCTATAGAGAGTCTGGCTCGTGGTGTTAGCCCAAAGGCTACTCCCCCTTTTTGTTTTTGTAAAAGGATCTTGAGGGTCTGATGAGCACGTTCTACAACGCCTTGGCCCTGAGGGTTGTAAGGTTTTGTCTAGTACTGATGGAGAGGGATGAGCCAAGAGGATATCATCCATATAATGAATGTACTTTAATTTTGGTGTGGATGAAAGGATAGGACCAATGGCGACAGAGACAAAAAGCTGACACATGGTGGGACTATTTTTCATTCCTTGGGGTAAGACTGTCCACTCGTATCTTTGATCTATTTGTTCCTGATTTTGAATGGGGATTGTAAATGCAAACCTTTGAGTATCTGTAGGATGTAATGGAATGGAGAAAAAACAATCTTTGATATCAACACTGAGGATAGACCAATGCCTCGGAAT